>PVIY010004971.1:0-51735 GCA_004026745.1 Myrmecophaga tridactyla
CCGCCTCTGCGGTTGCGTTGCAGGCTCTGCAATTAAGCACTAGTTAAACAATGCGGCTGCAACTAAACCAGATTATCTATCTGGGCTTAATCTAGCGAGAACAAAGAAATCCATTCAAATTGCCCTGAAATCCGATTTAATACATAAACAGGAATGGGGAAAGTCAACATTCTGTATAACTTAAACGCAATCGTATAATTTTTAAATGACAATGTACCAAAAAAAAAGGCAAATGTCTAAAAAAAAAAAAATGTCATCAACTCCAAACTTGCCACAACTATTTCTCACTTAGGGGGCCGTCCTAATTCAGAGGAAGCCATTCAAGCTGCTACAGTGAGAGGTACTTAGCGGAAATTACTTTGTGTGTCACAGCTGTTTGTGCATTATAACAACCTCCAAGAAGCAATGCCCTCTAAACTGGTTCCTTTACTCAAGATATAAACAGAAACTGGTGTTCAATACAGGCCGGCATCCAAAATGCCAAACTTCTAAAAGCAGATAATGTAGGAAGCAAATCAGAGTGGTTAGAACATTAGTGTTTCCAGCTCTTAAGAATATCTGCCACAAGACTCTGAAAAAAGCTAGTCTGCTCAGAAGATAACACAATTTTCTCCTCTCCCACCCCTCTGTGTCATTTTGCTTTGAAAAGGCCAAGAGTAGATCCTTTTCTCTATTTTTTATTTTTTGGCATTTCGATCCAAGTTTTAGGCTTGTTTTTTATTTTTTTAATACCCAAGATGTTCGAGGCTTCCATGCAATCTTTGCTTCTGTTTAATGCTATTAATTATACTCTTGTTCTGTCTGTTATAAACTGCCCCTATTGGGAGCTATTTTAGGGAGATTTGAAAAAGTGAGCATATTTATCAAAGTAGAAAAAAATGAAGAAAATAAAGACAGCCCTAGAGCATATTGGATATATAAACTGTTCTTTCTGAAAAGATAAATGATTTGGTAATGAATAGATCCTTTAGGCCATAAAAAATCCATTTATTTTCTTTTGAATTTGAATAGAAGAGATTTGCATTTTTTCCTGCGCAGTTACATGTAAATTAAAATGCAGAGCATGAGGCCAGCATACAATCAAACTAAATAATAACCAGGCATACTGTATTATTCATAAAAACAAAATTAATAGTTTTAGAAAAGGAAGCATTGTGGTAGGTAAAAAGTGTACACTGACACCAAACACCTACTGTCGGAGAAGAAAATAAAGCCGATTTAGACTACCTACAAATTGGTGATAGAAGTTCGGAATTTTTTCATGTGTTATTCTGAGAGCGGGAGGGCGGGAATGGGCAATGTGTTTATCGTCTATGTAATCTACAGTGTCTGAAATATCAGCTCTCCTGATAGCAAAGTTTAAAGAATGTTTCTCTGTATTTTAATGTCTAATTATGTGTATATATGTGTGTGTGCGCGTGTATAGAGAGAGCGCGAGTCAGCCAGATTTTTTTTTTAAGCAGATTTGCGAAATCTCAAAAGGTTCTTTTTTTCCCCCCAAAATATATTTCAAGTAAATGTATTTCCGGGGTTAGTCAGGCAGTGAGGATTGTCGGCGAACAGGAAGGGAGAGCAATAACGCTCCATAATCTTTGTGTGTGTTTGCTTTCTCTCAATCGCCCCTCCCCCACCCCCACGCAAAGACAAAGTATTTCCGATGTCTTTGATTGTCACCAACCTACAGTAGAGAGTTTGCTGAGAAGGGGCTCTCTAGAGAGTAGTCCTTGCTAGACAAAGGACAAAAGTGCAAGCTCTTAAGGAAAAGGTTCGTCCAGGAGCAGCAAGGTCGTAAAAGTAGGGAAAGGAGGGAAACAAGTAAATTTCTTTGAATTAAGGGCATAAATTAAGATCAGCAGGTCGCCTGTGTATACATTCCAAACTGAGAGGGAAAAGAAAAAAAAAAAAGCCAGGGTGTGGCAAAGTCATGCTGCCGACGGGGGCCGGGCAGGTAGACAGGTGAGCCAGGGAGGGAGGCAGCCAGCTGGGGGGCACAGGCAGTCTGTAGTGGGGGGAGGGGGGATGTGGCGGGGGAGGAGTGTCGCTCCTCCCCCTCCGCCCACCTCTGCTGTAAGGGATAAGTGAGACAATGCCGGCTTGGTGAGCCAGAGCTTACGTTTTGTCAAGAAAAACCAGAAATCCAGATTTTAGCAAACTCACTTTAGAAACGCGGGCAGGATTTCAAAGTGTTTGAAAAACATCTGAGCCAAGCAAAACAGGATCGTGGTTTAAATTCAGCCCTCGCCTCAGTCTGCTGTCTCTGCTTAGGGAGAACGTGAAAATCCAGAAAAGGATGGCGCCAAGTATATGCTTACACTCATTGGTTACCTATTAATAGTTCCTGAGTGACTCTGGATGATTAGATCTGACTAATTGATAGGTCCCTTTCGTTTTTACTCTGTAATACGTCATTTAGCCATCCAAGCAGGTTTTATTGAGTGTCTACTATGTGCTGAGCACTGGGCATTGTATAGATTGCTCTCATCTAGAAGGAAATCCAACTTTGGAAACCTGTTCCTTTGTCATGTGTAGTCAATAATTCCAACAAAATTACTTAAAGCCCGTTTGGGGCAGAGGAGAGAAAGGGTGGATTTGAGAGGCAATATTCTCTCTTAAATCCAGCTGATTGTTTATAATGCATTGAACAATTAAATCTTTGATTTAATAGATTCACATCTACTAAGGGGACTCATTGAAGATTTTCCAATAGTTGGAAAAGATGAAGACTTTTTCTCCTTTGTGTTTGTGCTACAGAGTTGAGCCCAGATTTTATCTTCATGCTGCGTAAAACACTATTTCAAACAGAGTCGAGAGGTTATCCTGGAGGTTATTCTTACACTTTATATAGATATCCCCCTTTTTAGTTTATGGTGTATTAGAGTGGCTAGAGGGAAGTTCCGGAAACTGTAGAGCTGTGTTCCTTCATTTCTTGAAGATGACTGTATAATGATGTAGCTTTTGCAATGTGGCTATGTGATTGTGAAAACCTTGCATCTGATGCTCCTTTTATCTCCTTTTATGCTCCTTTTATCTAATCTAGAGTAGATTGAAATACTAGTGGTCAATGAAAGGGAGGGATAAGAGGTATGGCATGTATGAGTTTTTTCTTTTTTCTGTTTTATTTCTTTTATTGAAGAGATACAAATGTTCAAGAAAAAAGATCATGGTGTTGAATACACAACTGTGTGATGATATTGTGAGCCATTGATTGTAACCGTGTCAAGAATGTTTGTATGTCAAGAATGTTTGCTGTTTTTAATAAAAATATTAAGGCAAAACAAAACGAAACAACAAAAACCCACTATCTAATCCCCTAAAGAGGACATCCATGCTTATCTTTTGGCTTTATGTGGGCAAAGAGGAAATGCGGTTGGTATTTAGGCATTTTTTTCCTTGGAAGTGATCCACTTTACAACAAAACTAATCTTTTTTTCTCTAGGGTATAGAAATACATTAAAGTGAAAATTCAGAATGGTCATATAAATGGTTTAAATTTTTCAAGCCTCAAGAGGCAATTTCTTGCACGTTCGAGATGAAGCTAACTTGGGACAACCTTTCTGGAAGGCAGTTTGGCAATCTGGAACCAAATATCAGATGTAGGTACACTTTGATGCAGGTATCCTGTAGGGATTTACCTCACAAATGTGACAAGCTCGATACACAAGGCCCAATTTGGAATCATTATGAATTGCTTGTATGTCTCTCAAAAATAGGCAAAGGGTTGCATGAACTATGGCAAAGCCCCACAAGGAAATACTTACAGCCATTAACAAAGCTATCGTGGCGCTATATTTATTATCACAGAAAAAGGTTTATGACGTACTGTCCAGAATTTGAGGAATATAATCCCACATATGTAAAATTACCATGTGCATAATGATATTCATCAAATGTTACACGTGCTCTTTACTACATGGGGGAATCTTGGATGATTTTTACTTTCTTTGTAATTCTCTTTAGTGCCGAACCCAGATGGTTTTAACAACAACAAAAATTATTTTCTAAAGATTTAGAAATGTTTTAAGCACAGAAGAACTGGAATGTAGAGTGGGAATGAGAGAAAACCAAGACGCATAATAAGAAAATGAAATAACTTTCTAAACTAAACAATGAGATTGACCCAACATTGAGTAGTTAGGCTCATTGTGACTCTAGAGACAACTTCCTTCACCTTTTATAACCAGGTTCTGCCCAGTTCCTTCTGCACTCCAGCCTGGAGCCCTCGGTCTTTCTGCTGTTTGGGGGTATGGTTGAAAGGATAAAGACACATCAATGTTTTAATGTTTTTTGTCACACTTTATAAACAATAAATTGCACTTATTTTTTTCTTCCTAGCTTTACCTAATATTTACCAGGTTGACCGCTGTTTTTGATTCAGCTTTGGAAGCCACATCTGCACACAACCACAAGAATCAGTTGAAAAATGAATGAGCTGGTCACTCACCTGCCTTGCCTACTAGATTCCAACCAGCAGCTTACATGAAGTTGAATTGTGGTTCTAACAAGCATATCCAGCATTTGCTGTTTCTCTGGAGACATAACAATAATTAGTGTTCTAAACTAAGCTCCACAATGGTAGTAAGTGACAAAATTCACAACAGCAGCAACAGTGTCCGTGGTCAAATCAGCCTAAGGAATGCTAGTGTAGAGAAAGTTAAACTGTTTTCTTTCCTACAAAACTTCTCAGGGCCTTTAATACGTAAGTGGGTGCGGTGAATTTTCAAGGGGAGGAGATTGGATTTCCTGAACTTAGTTGACTATGAAACGAGTTCCACCCCAAAGAACAACCAAGTTCCTCAATAGGATAATAATGTGTGAGTCATCCTTGCTTAAAAAAAAAATCCCTATTTTTTTTACTATCCTCAATTTTTTTTTAACATTCTACTATGATTTCCTACTAATCTACAGTTTTTTGTTCATTCCTTAATTTCACCAGCCCCTAGACCAGAGGCAGGCAAAGATTTTTGCATAAGGGACAATTCAGAAAAAGTGAAAATGTTTGAAAAGCAATACACATGTACATGTATATATTCATTCAAAGTGAAATAGCTTTATTGCATTGGGCAGGGTATATTTTTATGACTTAATATAGGTCTTAGTTTGCTAGGCTACTATGACAAATACAAATACTATGACAAAATGGGGTGGCTTGAACAATAAACATTCATTAGCTCACTGTCTCAGAGGCTGGAAGTCCAAATCAAGGCACCAGCAAGACCATGCTTTCTTCCCAAAGTCTGCAGCATTCTACTGTTGGTTTGCGGCAACCCCTGATTTCTTGGCTGGCATCTCATGCCTCCATCCTTGTGTCTGCCCTGGTTTCAGCTGACTTCTGGCTTCTGGCTCCTCTTTATAGGGGCTCCAGTCATATGGATACAGGCCCACCCTGTTTCAGTTGACCACACTCGAACCAACAGTAACATCTTCAAAAGGTCCTATTCACCAATGGGTCAAACCACAGGAACTCAGATTAAGGTTAGGAACAGGCTTTTTGTTGGGATGTCTACATCGATGGATTCTAATGGTGATAATGAGTGAGAAACTGCCTAAAACATAATAGGTACCCAATAAACATTACCCAAATATAACTGTTTTTTCTCATTATAATCATCCCATGATATAGATCCTATTAGCTCCCTCATCTTATAGAGGTGAGAAAGTAAAGGCCCACAATAGTTAAGAAACGTGCACAAAGTCACTCAGTAGTTAGCTGAGGGACAAGGCTTAAAACCCAGATCGTGGGTCCCAGGAACCCAAACCAGAAAAATTTTTAATGAATGTAGCCCTAGACGAGGCAGAAAGCAAAATTCGTTGCTTGAGAACTATCATTTTACTTATGTTATGCTAAATGTTCTATGTAAACAAGCTGTTCTTTAGGGTAAATTGGACACCAGTCCACCAGATAGACCATAGAGAATGAGATTTGGATACAGCAGAGGTTTAGCAACCTGCAATACTAAAATAAGCCCATAAACATGTACAGGATCTTCTCTACCATAAAGTATACCCATTTCCTCTGAACATCCTGAAGCGCACATAAATCCATTCATTCATTCATTGTATTTTTTCACCAAAAACTATAGCCAGAACTCCCATTTATATTTACCTCTTATATTATAAAATAAAAAAGGACTTGTGCTCCACTATTACTTAACAACACTTGACACAAACAACAAAAGAAGAAATAAACTGAATTTTATCAAAATTAAAACCTTTTGTGCAGGAAAGGATGTTATAAAGAAAATGAAAAGACAATCTAAAGAGTGGGAGAAAATATTTGAAACTGTATATTTAACAATAGTTCAATATCCAGAATATATAAAGAACCACTACAACTCAACAACACAAAGATAAGCATCCCAATTTAAAAGATGGGCAAAGTACTGGAATAGACATTTCTCCAAAGAAAATATACAAATGGCCAATAAGCACATGAACAGATACCCAACACCATTAGCTACTAGAGAAATGCAAATCAAACCCACAATGAGATACCACTTTAAACCCATTAGAGTGGCTATTATTAAAGAAAGAGAAACATTTACTAATAATTTAATAAAATCTTGGTGAGCATGTGAAGAAATAGGAACCCTCATGCATTGTTGATGGGAATGTAAAGCGACATAGCCAACTGTAGAAAACAATACAGCAGTTTCTCAGAAACTTAAGTATAGAATTACCATGTAGCCTGACAATCACACTTCTCGGTATATACTCCAAAGACGTGAAAGCAGGGCCTTGAACAGATATTTACACACCAATGTACATAATAGCATTATTCACAATAGCAAAATAGTGGAAGCATCCCAAGTGTCCATCAACATATGAATGGATAAACAAAATGAAGTGTACACATACAATGGAATACTATTCAGCTATAAAAAAGAACGAAATTCTTCTACCTGCTCCAAATTGGATGAACCTTGAAGATATCATGTTGAATGAAATAAGCCAAAACAAAAGGACAAAAATCGTATGATTCCACTTACATGGAATAATTAGAACATACAAACTAGAATGTGATTGTTGCCTTAAGCCACTAGATTTTTGGGTGGTTTATTACATAGCAAAATCTAATGCATAAAGATACTTAGTTGGTGTATTACAATTAAAACACTGAATGAAGCTGAATGTGAGAATGATAGAGGGAGGAGGGCTGGGGGCACAAATGAAATCAGAAAGAAAGATGATAAAGACTGAGATGGTATAATCTAGGAATGCCTAGTGTTTATAATGATAGTGACTAAATGTACAAATTTAAAAAATGTTTTTGCCTGAGGAAGAACAAAGGAATGTCATTATTGCAGGGTGCTGAAAATAGATGGTAATTAATATTTTAAAATTTTAACTTATGTGTGAGACTAAAGCAAAAAATGTTTATTTGGTACAAAATTTATATTTTGACTAGTGCATTTACAATATAACTTATGTAAGACAGCTTAACTGAACACCATAAGTACATGGAACCTTGGGTAGGACATGAGATTTTGTTGGTTTGTCCAAAGTGATGCCCCAATAAGTCCCAGAGTGATTTGAACAGTGAATAAAAAAGTATTTGCAAAGTCCGCTTTGGGGAATGGTGAGAAAGGGGGAAAATTCAACCTCCCCAAGTTGAATTCTTGATGTTCTCACAAGCAGTGCGAACAACCAAGGCTATAGGCTGAGCCCCCAATCTTGGGGTTTGTTCATATGAAACTTAACCCAACAAAGGATAGGTCAAGCCTACTTAAAATTAGGCCTAAGAGTCACCCCCAAGAGAACCTCTTTTGTTGCTCAGATGTGGCCTCCCTCTCCAGCCAACACAACAAGCAAACGCACCACCCTCCCCCTGTCTATGTGGGACGTGACTCCCAGGGATGTGGACCTTCCTGGCAACAAGGGACAGAAATCCTAGAATGAGCTGAGACTCAGCATCAAGGGATTGAGAAAAACCCTAGAATGAGCTGAGACTCAGCATCAAAGGATTGAGAAAACCTTCTCGACCAAAAGGGAGAAGAGCAAAATGAGACAAAATAAAGTGTCAATGGCTGAGAGATTCCAGAGTCGAGGGGTTATCCTGGAGGTTATTCTTACACATTAAACAGATATCACCTTGTTAGTCAAGATGTAGTGGAGAGGCTGGAGGGAACTGCCTGAAAATGTAGAGCTGTGTTCCAGTAGCCATATTTCTTGAAGATGATTGTATAATGATATAGCTTTCACAATGTGACTGTGTGATTTTGAAAACCTTGTGTCTGATGCTCCTTTTATCTACCTTATCAACAGACGAGTAAAACATATGGAATAAAAATAAATAATAGGGGAACAAATGTTAAAATAAATTTAGGTTGAAATGCTAGTGATCAGTGAAAGGGAGGGGTAAGGGGTATGGTATGTATGAATTTTTTTCTGTCTTCTTTTTATTTCTTTTTCTGAATAGATGCAAATGTTCCAAGAAATGATCATGATGATGAATATGCAACTATGTGATGATATTGTGAATTACTGATTATATATGTAAACAGAATGATCAAAAGTTAAGAATGTTTGTGTTTGTTTGGTGTTTTTTGGTATTTTTTTAAAAAGATACTTAATTGGTCAAAGTTTCCACTGACCTGAAAAAAAAATTTTTTTTTCATCAGGGCTGAGAGCCTAGGGCTCTAAAGAAGGAACAAACTATTTAATTGCTTTGAATTTTTTGTTTTTGACACTTCACCATCCTTTGATTCTCATCTCTCTTCTACAGGTATTTATATTTCCTTGTTTCTTTTTTTAAAGTGGACTTTTTTTATAGGCATGGTTAATTACTGGGGCAATATGTACATAAGCAAAACTGTAGTTGGAAGCGTTGAATTGGGTGTGTGCAAGTGACCACCTAAATGTTCAAATTAAATGGTTAGCCATCTAACCACCACATTGTAAATGCAGGGGAAATTGCTCCCACAATTTTTCATGATCTCAAATGGTACCTAAAATTCAGTTGACACTGTAGCTGAGATAGATTCTACACATTCATTCACTGAGCATTCAACACATTTATTGAGCACCTACTGTGTGAAAGGCCCTGTGCCCATGGTGTGGGAGACAGCAGAGTACATTATCTATGTACCCCTGACACATGGGGTTTGTGTTCTACGTACAGAATTCTCTGATTTTTCTAATTTCTTTGAATAGAGTCAAATCAAGAAAGTTCTACTGTCTGCCTTCCTTTTGAAGAGTGCTGGAGGGAAACGGAGAAAAAGAAGTATTTTTAAATTTTGTTTTGGCAATTCTCCATGACAACAAATAATGCATTTCTACAATTTTTTCTCTCTCTACAGAACTGCCTGATTATTTGAACAAAGAATATATTGTCTGGGGCATTGTAAAAGCAAAAAACTACACTCTCTGGATGCCTCGGGCTAAAGCTCTCTTTCACAGCAACTGGAGAATTGGAGCTGCCACCCACAGAATTGAGGTTCCTTGAATGCAGAATTAACTGCAAAGAAAGTTCTCTTTGGTCTGAATTAGCTGGATGGCTGTCCCAATTTTCCCCTTCATCTTGTGTGCAAAAGGGCAATAAATGGTGTATAGATTGCTTTAATCATTCAACAAAGAACTTTAGAGCTGCTGATGTCTGAATGCATTGTTCTGAATGCTGAAGATACTGCAATGAAGAAGACAAAAATCCTGCCCTCATGGAGCTGACATTTGAGGCTGGAGAGTTAATTAGCACAGTAAATAAGAAAACTGTGTGAGCTAACAAGTAATGTGTAGAAGCTTCCATCATATTCCATCTGTAATGCTTTACAGATGTTATTTACTGTGCAACTGCCAAGCGCTCCCAATATAAACCTCGTCTTTTTTTCTTACAGCAAAGCAAAATCCTGACCAATTTCTGCCTTTGTTCCGTTCAGATTGACAAATAGATGTTGAGCTCCAACAAGCACAGGGAGGAGGATGAAAACGAACAACACATTTCCTTCCTCCAAGGAACAGCGGAGACACTGAGAAGATGCATAATTTCCGGATAACAGGGGAGCCCCTCCATAGAGGTAACTACGAGTTGCTATGGAAGCATTTTCTGTAAACTCCTGAACTGCTTCTTGAAAAATTGGAAGAAGTTCTCGCCTGAGAAAGAAACATGACAAGGACATTCCCGGTGGCTGGAGTGGTCCCAGCCAAGGCCAAGAGACGCCTCTGCATGTTAGAGGCTGGAAGGCAGACAGATGGGGAGGAATTCCTAGCTCTTTGCTATGCCTAGATCATAAAGTGTGAAGGGGCTGCTTTCCATATTGTGTCTATCTAGCTAAGACTCCAAAAGGCTTTCCACAGTAAATCCGAAGTTTAGAGTGCCAAAGTGTATGCTTTTATCTAACTCTGATAGACAAATATAATGCAAAAACAAAAAACCTCTCTTCTTCATTCTCATTGAAATCTGTGTCCTCTTTTCAAAATCTTAAAAAAAAAAAAAAAAGTCTCTTTACTTTGGAGTCAGTTCTATTGATTTAATAAAAGATCTCTCCTAAAGAGAGAAAAGCCACCTTTGATCTGACTTGACAAAAAGATCTAATCAAACAATAAAATCTATAAGAAAAAGAGGCAAGCTTCTTTAAGCCACATCAAATATATGAAAAAGAAAATGCTTCATTTAAATGCTGGAAACTAACACAAAACAGCTTGAAATGTAATAACCTCTGCTGAATAAGTGAAACCACATGTTGATCTGACACGAGTTTCTAAGGCACAATTAGAGGTCACTTCATGTACAAACAACTTATTCTGCTTTGAGAGGACTAGATTATTGTCAGAATTTCTGGCCACTGCAGGCAGGTGTCCCAACCTGGAGCAATCCCTGCAGGCACCCCAAAAAGGGATTTAGGTGACACTGCCCAAACAGGACCCTTGAAATCCAACCACCCCGAAAATGTACAATCCTGGATCCCAGCTCTTCCTGCCTTGACATCCTAGGAGAAAAGGATTAAATAAACTTTAGAGTCCTCACTAATTCAAAGCCACTACCAGGGAAGTGACTCAAAAATGGAAACATGAGCTTTGCTTCTGCTCTGTCCAACTTCAGCTTCCAAAAGGGTCACAGGGTCCAAAGAGAAGTTTGGGTGCCCCTGCTGGGAGCATCGGAGCTACACCCTCAGCGTGGTTTGCAAATGTCTGCCAGCAGCTGGGATTTTTCAATTTAAGGCTCCTTAGGGAAAGAAAGGGTATTTGGAAAGTGACATTTAAAAAATGTTCTTGTCCCCAAGGGCTGTCCCCTTTTACCATATCCATTTAAGGGAGGAGGTGCCAGACGAAATTTCAAAGCCTTTCTTTCAAAAGGGAAAATAACATCTAGAAAGCTTTTCTCAAAATGAGAAAGAAACCAACTATTTGATTTGAAAGAGAAGTAAACCTCACAAGCCGGGAAGGAGGATCAAAGAATAAATTCATGCGAACGGAAGAAGTGATCCTTTCCAATGGAACGTGACTTTACTCTTTCCGATTCACTCAGACACTTGGGTGAAGGCAACTCTGCCTGAGGTTCAAAATAAAGAAGTGGGTCTGCGTTCCAGAAAATCACGTGATCCCATCTCGCGGTTTGATCCCCCCCACCCCGCCCCGCCCTTCCCCTTCTTTCTCTCATTGATCTCTTTTACAACTCTCTCCACTGTTTCTTCCTTCACACCAGGCTGTGTGCAGCCACCCGCGCTGCTACCTATTGAGATACGCTGGTCCTTGTACACTCGGGAGAAATTGGTGGGTGGAGGGGACAGAAAATGGCTGAGAACAGAAGAAGGAGAGCCGTCTGAGTCTGCCCCCATTTCTTCCTGCCCCGCCCACATCCTCAGACAAACTCCAACTCTACCCTTTCCCCCCTTCCTGTTCTTTGGACCTGGCAGGTGAGCTACGCAGGCAGGAGATGGTTAAGGAATCTTGGGATTTTTTTTCTTTGTATATTTATTCAAATGACACCTGAATACATTCTCCCTGTTAAAAATAAATAAATAAGATTGCAAAGCAAGAACAACAACAACAAAAAACATTACTATTAGGGATGAGATCATCTGCAAGATCCCACCGCCCATTCTAGCTCCCTCCTCTCCATTCCCCCACCCCCAGTGCTGTTCTCAACTTGATATGCACCTTCTAGACGATATAGATAAAAATAGAAGAAAGGAATTAGTAAACCTAAAAGCAGAATATCAGGAATTAAATAAAAACAACCAGCACCTGTGAGCAGTAACATCAGCGGCTGCTTCTTCACAAAGTCCAATAAAATTAAGACAAAGCATTGGCAGGAATGAGTAAGAAAAACACGAGGGAAGACACACATAAACCATATCAAGAATAAAAACGGAGACCTAATTATACGTAGGGAGGAGACATTTTATTTTTTAAGGCACGAATATATACAGCTGCATGTTACCAAGATTTAAAACTCAGTTTTGTCTGGGGAAAAAAAAGTGAATTGCTAAAATTGGCTCAATCAGGTGTTCTATTTACACCTGAAAGTATTACTTTTTTTTTTCGTCTATGTCCCTGATGTGGTATACATGAAATGCCTCTTGTAGAAAACCGTAGGGGAGGGCGGGCCACGATGGTCTCAGCAGGCAGGGTTCTCACCTGCCATGTGAGAGGACCCGGGTTCGTTTCCCGGTGCCTGCCCATGTTAAAAAAAAAAAAAAAAAAAAGGAAGAAAACCCTAGGGGGGTCTCAGTCCTTTTCTCATGGAGTTATTTTTAGGAGACAAGATGGGTCCAAGTACCTCAAATTTCAATATCTACAAATGGACTCATTTAGAAATCAATTTTTGAAGGTCTCTGCACCAGCACTATTGTCAGTTTCCTAACAATCAACATGAAAATGACCAGGAACAGTCCAGCCTTTTATTTAGGGCTTATTTCATGCCAAACAAACGCATTCACATATCTGGTCCTCATGATGAGGTATCGGACTTGATACCATTATATACCCACTATACAGATGGGAAAACTGAGGTATGAAGAGCTTGCAGAAGGCCACCCAGTTTTTGAGTGGCAGATTGTTAACAGTATTGTTCAAGTACCATTGTAGGTACTTGAAGGATATTGTATTGTATTGTATACATCACAGGAAATTCTGGCTCGCTCTTCCCACAGCGCATCTTAACTGGGAACCTTCTCACTTTGCCCGTGATGTGCGCCTGTCTTACCAAGATAGCCCTTAGCAAAAGGAGGAGTTTAGGGTAGGAAAAGCAGCAAACGCCCTCAGGGAAGGTGATGAAAGAGGATTTAAAGAAACTGAGGGAGTGTCAGCCAGGATGAGGGTCACCTACCCAGACGATTAGTAAGTAAAGACGAGGAGGGAAGGAAAGTTTAGCCCAGGCCTGGCACCACAGAAATGCCAAGACAATCAGCTGTGATTACCATTACCACTGTTATTATGACTTGATCTCTCCCTCCTTTATAAAAAAAAAAATAAGGAGAAGAAAAAATGCCTTTTCTCCTTTCTCCCTCCTTGTTCCCTTCTCCTCCTCCTCTCAATCAAAACAGCTAAAAGTTAATCCATTCAAAAGACCTCATTGGCTGTGAATGCCATATTTGCATTCCAAAGGAGAAGAATTATAAGTGAAACAGCTCTTGAGGGTCGGTGTGGGGAAATGTTTTTGAGGCGCAGGGTCCTACTAAGCTGCTCTCCTCCCTGCCCCCCCCTTTTCCCCTCCCACCTCAGGCAGCTGTTCAAGGGTCCCCACACCTGCCGCCCAGGCCCCCTCTGAGAAACCAGGCGTGGATTAAGTTTGCGGGATCCTGGGCACAAAGTGACTAAGGTCTAGTTCAGAGACTATTCCAGAAGGGAAGGATTGTAATTGTTCTCCAATTGTTTGATGTGGTTGTAAACGCTTCCAGGGCTCTGTCTTCTTTGTATATGAAAACATTCTCTTGCCGAGAAATGTTTTTAAATGCTCTACGGTTCTTAAACAAAAAATACAATTTGAAGGAATTATTGTAAATTTAATTTACACAGAAATTGAATTACATTTTTCCTTTTTTTTTTTTTTTTGGTGCTCCTGAAGGATTCTAGGTACGTGTATTACCTGATTCAGAACTCACTGCCATTAGCTGCAGGGAGTCTTTCTTTGAATGGTATCTTATTGCTTTCCATTGAAGGGCTTGTGTGTCCCTTTTGACCTGGTATTAAAAACAAGCCATTCTGCTTTCTTCAAGCTGTTAATTCCAGTGGCTTTTTAAATAACCAAACTTTTCTCTGTGGGCAGAAATAAAAAAAATTCACCTGCATTTATTCATCAGCTCTCTAGAGCTTTGTAACCATACATGTCATAACAACTTGGATAAATTTTTCTTTTTATTCTGTTTTAAGTTAATTTGGTGCTTTCAACAACTTCAGAAATTTTTCTATGGGTGGTGTGATGTTTCCATCTGACCTTTCCAAGTCCTTTATAATAAGTGAACTTCATTATAAATGTGAAATCAATCAAGAAACAAGAACCCATTCGCATACTGTCTGTATCTTATAGTTTTTCTTTGTCAGGCTTGTTATTTTCAGAGGACAACGGATTAAGCAAGGGGTTTCTGAATGAAAGTACTCTGTATCTGGATTCTTTCTTAGGAAGAATTATATGAAACAACTAGACTATGTGTACATGGGATCCTGGTTTTCAGCAAGTCAGTTTTGAACTTTTCAAATCCAGTCTACCAAGATCAATGTGAATGATTTAATTAGTAAAAGTCACCCTCTGCAATTACCTTGCATTAATCACAATTCATACAAAATATATCCAATTAGTCTTAAAATGTAGGTTTGACAAGCTATCCTTTCTTTAGGGACTACAGTCAGTTTTATTAACTCTTACTGGATAAATCATTAATGTTCAGCCTGAAATGATAACTGATTGAGGAAATTCCAAGATGTACAACGGGCCCATTTTGGCAAAGCTGAAAACTATGCAAAATGGAGACAGGAAGGCTGGATGAAGCAGGAAACAAGACAATTCTGCATATACTAATATCTGCTGCCACTTGCACTGCAAAAGAATCAACTCTAATTGGATTCTCCTGGCAAAAATGTACAGACTCAAAAGGGCAGGAAACCCCAAATACAAAACCCAGCCTTCCAGTGAAAGACGGTGTCCAGTGCCAAAACAAACTGATATGTCAGTGAAAAGGTTGGAACGACGAGTCATTTGGACTCCAGGACTTCCTCTCTTGCGTGCTCCAAAATCACAAGCTCACAAAAGCATACGCATTTTAACAATTTAAAATCATGCCTCCTAATGGGCCCAATTTACAAATGAAGAAACAGAAGCCCCTATGGGTTCAGTTATATGGCAAATCTGTGACCAGGACCCAAAAACCCTAAAGTAAGATAGATAGCTTCTCTCAGCCTAAGTTTCCCATTACATAATAAAAAGGCTGGGATAAACAAAATTGCGTGGTTTCCAATTCTAACATGTTGTAGTTTTGATATCTTGATTCCAAGTGAACTTCCCCAACAACCTTACTGTACTTTTAAATATTTATGTGTGTGTTAATAAAAGTTCTATAGGAACAAAGTTTTGGAAATTCAACTTTAAGTCATCTTTAAAATATGTGTCTAATATGTTCACTTCCCAGTACTACATGTGGATTTTTGACCTATTGACTATAAAAGAAAAAAAGGGAAGCCATGCATTTCTGGAGATTTTTAAGCCCCACCCCACCCTCCTTTTTTTTAAAAAAGATAAACTGAAAATGATTGAGAGATTTGGGAAAATAATGTTTTATGTTGCCTTCTTAAAAATCCACCTCCTCTTTTTATTGCAAAGATTTAAATATCTCTAGATGTCTTTGGAAAAGAAAAATGCAGAAGTATGAACATACCAAATTAATGAAACACAGGCACTTGTAGTGAATTCATCTCTTAGAGATAGTTCACTGCTGGTGGAGTGGAGTTCCTGAATTATCTTGTGAGTTCAAGTGATTAAACAGAAACAAAGTCAGGGTAAGATTCAAGGAGGTTTCAGAGGCAGAGAATTTCCTTAGATAATGTTACTGGGATAAACTCTTTTCCTTCTTGAGGAATGTGCTCAACATTTTACAAAGTAAACAATCTTAAATCTTCTTAAAAATGAATGAGTTCTCAAATACTTTGGGTTATTAAGAAAGAAAGAGAGCAAGAATCTGGCTATCAAGGCCTCTGTCTTAAACTGGGAAAATGCTGTATACACATACACTGAAAAAACAAAGCAGGAGTAATGTGGGCAGACAGCTCTTGGAAATGAGTTTACTGATTCCTTAACTTTGAAACTCCTTACTCTGGATCAGTCAGCAGAGGAGGCTTCAGTTTTGCAATTAAGGAAGTTAAAAACCTGGGGCTGGGACTCTCTCTGTGAATCACACCCTGCATCTGCTTGAGTGCTCCCTTTGACCAAGGGTCTTCACTCCACACTCAGGAAAGAAAGCATGTTTTAGCAGTGCATTGTTTGAATGTTGCACTGTAAACGAAATCCTTATGAGAAATGTGAGCTTTTAGGATGAATTTACAGAGCAATTGAACTTAGCTGTGCTTCTTCCTTAGTTCTGAAGACCTCTGGGAAAGTTAATAAAGTTTAGATTTATCATTTTGCAAGATGCATTAAAAAAAAAAGCAGTTCTATTCACTTACTTCTTAAGACAAGCAAATGACTTCATGATTGAGAAGTCATTTGGAGTCTTTTGATTTATTTTGTCAAGAATGCATATTTTTAAATTAGTTTTAACCATATAATAAATACATACATTCTAATAGTAAAAATATTCAAGATGTAGCAAAAATTGAATGAAAGAAAAATAGATTTCATAAGGGACATCAGAAGCTAGTCAATGGGTATCATCATCAAACACACTTAAGAAGAGCTAAAGGGACGGGTGGTCATTTTCCACACAGAAATACCAGAGTCCTAAAACCAAATTCTCAATTCTGGTCAACTTGTTTTATGACTGAGCTACATTTTGTATGCCTGTACATACATGTGTACACATATATTATGTATGCATGTACATGTATATGTACATATTAGCAACCAGCTGGGACCACTGCTTTCTTTAAGTATAGCAATCCTAGTTACTTCCTCCTACTCCTTCCGTCCTTTGGGCCCACAGGGCAAACATGTAAAAATTTTCCCTCCGAATAAACCCTGATAGTGTGAGAACCCTGCTTTTCCCCAAGCTCAGGCAGGCCTTCTTTCACTTTTAATATGTGTCATCTCCACCCTCCCTCCCCACGTCCTCACTCCCTACCCATGATTTTGCAAACCCTTGCTTGGCTTTCTACATCTGTCTTTGGCAAAATAGAAGTGGCTTTATAAGAATTTAAGTTTGCAGATAAGCTCATCTCAATGCAGTGATAGCCCAGAACTTCTCATTCCCATCTTCATCCTTAATTTGTTCCTGACATGCAGTGAACCTGAAATGCTCTTTAAAAATAAGGATGTTTTAAAAGCTCTGCAAGTTTTAAGGATACATATTAAAATTGCCTTATAAAGAGTCCTTTAAAAAACAAAACATACTGATTATGTATGTAGAACGGAATGATCACATGTTAATGTTTTAGTTTGTTTGTTGTTAATTTTTTTAAAATAATAAATAGATAAATTTTTTAAAAATAAAATTAAATTTAAAAAGGAGAAAAAAAGAAAAAAAAAACCAAACAAACAAAATTCTATATTCACAGAGATTGATTACAAGGGATCTAAATGTCAGGCTATACAACATTGTCATGAATTATCATGATAACACACAAAATTGAATTAGCCTCAGTTTAACGTCCTACGTTAAAACTGTTTCTTTTGTAAAGAAACAAACAGAAGGGGGAAAAAAACTACTGTGTGAAAAGTGTTCAAACACTGGCTGCTGTGAAAAGAGGTATAAAAATAAAACCAAAGCGATGGAAGAACTGTCTTCTGTGCACAGTGGGAAAGTTTACCCTAATGACAAACTGTCACATGGGGACATCCTAACAACCTTCTAACATCTATTTCCTTAGATCAAAAAAGGACAGACACAAGCCCAACCTTTGTATCTGTGCTGGTTGGCTATGCCCCTCTTCCTGAGAGTAATTAGGTGCTGCATCCATGAAGCAATGAGTTTAATACCTTAATACTCTGAGTACAAAGACTAGTGGGGTCATATGACATTGCTATATTTAGAAAAGGACTCTGTTTTCTGTTTTGCTCAACCCTTACAATTTTCTGCCCTGAAGAAGGAGTTTCAGATGTACACTGAGCTTTCTCATATCGTGAATGAACTGCATAAGCACCTGCTTTCAACTGCCAAAATACATTTTTTTAAAAAAAGGGAAAGAGAAGTCTACACATTGTTAGTTCAACATGGGAGGTATAATTTTTCTCCTGCTTTCTTCAAAAGGTATAATAATAATATTTACCCAAATTTTATAAATGCTAAGGCATGTACTTAACCGAACAAAGCAAATTGTGGAATGGTGATAATATCTCAAGGTAATTTAGATGAAAATCTTCAAAAAAAAAACAAAAAAAACTAGTATTACTCTTGGGAAAAACTATGCCAATTGACCGTGAAGAATTAACCCTAAGGAAGCAGGAAAATAATTTTTAGTTACTGAAATATCTGTGTGAGTCCCTTTCTCATAAAATGCCTGGAAATATTAATGATTGAAAAACAATGGATAGTTTCTTTTTTTAAGAGTTAAATATTATAAATATCAATTTACTACAAGTAACAGTCCCTTTGACTGGATGCCTCCTGTCTATGAATATTTTCTCTGTGGCAGTAATCTAAGTATTTTCTTGTAGAAGGAAATTAGTTTTTTTTTTAATTGTACACATCTTCAGTAGGAGTGTGATTCGAATAAGTGACATTGACAAAACAGACTTTGATTTTATGAACTTTCTGGTGCATTTGGTCAAAAATGATGCTAGAACTTTCATAACGTGACGGTGTGATTGTGAAAACCTTGTGTCTGATGCTCCTTTTATCTACCTTATCAACAGATGAGTAAAACATAAGGAATAAAAATAAATAATAGGGGGAACAAATGTTAAAACAAATTTAGATTGAAATGCTAGTGATCAATGAAAGGAAGGGGTAAGGGGTATGGTATGTACGAATTTTTTTCTGTTGTCTTTTTATTTCTTTTTCTGAATAGATGCAAATGTTCTAAGAAATGAGCATGATGAATATGCAATATGCGATGATATTGTGAATTACTGATTATATATGTAGAACAGGTGATCATATGTTAAGAATGTTTGTGTTTGTTTGTGCTATACTTTTTTAAAAAATTAATAAAAAAATAAAGAAAAAAGAAAACAAAATGATGCTAGTAGCTGGAAGGAAAAACCTGATTATATGGAACTGTAACCCAAATGAAACTGAAATCTGTTCCATAACCACTTGTTACAATGTACTCAGAAATTTATTGCTTTTTTGTATATATGTTGTATTTCATGATTAAAAAAAATGTTTTTGAAGAAATGATGCTAGAGTGATGCTAAAGTTATTTGATTGCCTTAAATAAGATAGTGGGGAGATTCCTAACTATTAGCGGTTATGCTTCTGGTTCCTGCCTCCACCCCCCACCCCCATGAGATTTGTCCTGAGTAGCAGAAATATGCACTGGAGTGAACAATTAAAAAAAAACAAACTCTCTTACCCCGAAAAGGCCAGGATGGGGTTAAAATGCCAAGAGTGGTGCGGTGGCAGTTTGAACTTAAGTCTCCAGGAGTCAGAGCTAATTAATTTCTTACTGGCCTAAAGGTACAATTCACATTTTCCTTAGTTCCTACCCGGCCATGCAGGGTTGACCAATAGGCGGACTGTATTGTGTTTGGTCAGAGAAATTTGTTCAGGCTCCCTTATGTACAGAACTCATTCATTCATTTACTGTTTAGCAGGTCTTCCTCCAAACAGTAATTTATGCATTCAAGATGAGCTGCCCAATCTGTAAGTGGATTTTGACATAATGAGACTCTGTCAAAATGACATGAGGTTCCAAAATGTTCCAGGTGAAACATGGAGCTATGGTTAAACATAGGGCAAAATACCAGATAAAAGCACGGGCATTTTCATTAAAAAAATGTCTGAACAAATCTCCCTTATTTTTGTGTCGTTCTAGTTTTCCATCTACCTTTCTTCGTGCCATTTGTGGTTGCTTTATGTAATTCCTATTGCTTCTTAGGAATGTAGACTCTTTTCAATTGTAGTTTTTAGGGATGAGCCTGCCTGGCCTTGGCACTGTGGGATTTATAATGGACAATGCCTTCCTGACCAAAAGAGGAAAAATAATTGTAACAAATAAGGTATCAGTGGCTGAGAGAGTTCAAATAGAGAGTTCATTGCTACTTAAGGTTTGCCAAACCCCAACCAAAACTATTCCTGTCAACCCTAAATAACACCTAGGCTTTATTTGTGATTCTACAAAGGTTCCATGAGCTATGATTACTTTCCAGAAACCTACGACCTCCAGATGGGTTCCCAGGCCAGATAAGTCCTGAAACCCAGAGGGCCCAGCCTCTCCAGAACACCAAGTGAGTATGGCTGCTGAGTCATTATATTGATATTTCTTTTAGTCTCCAGTGTCTTGGAGCAGCTAGAAGTAAAAACCTAAAAGTGTGGAATTATAACTCATACCAAACTCTGAAATCTGTTCTACAACTAATTGTTGCAGTGTGCTTTGAAATGTATTGGGTTTTTTCTTTGTAAATATGTTATTTTTCACAATTAAAAAAAGTAGCTTTAATTAATTCTTTCATTTCTTGCTTATTTATTTATTTCACTCAACAGTTATTATTTTTTGTGTCTTTATTTTATTACTCATCTATCCCTACACTGGATAAATGAATGTCAGTCATAAGGTTTTTATGATCACACAGTCACATGATGAAATCTATACAGTTATATAATCATTATCAAAGATCAGGGCTACTGGATTGCAATTCAACAATTTCTGGTATTTCCTTCTAGCTGTTCCAAATACACTAGAAACTAAAAAGAAATATCTATATAATGAGTCAGTAGACATAATCCTTGTTACAACCTAAATTCTGAGTTATACCTCCTCCCTCTCATTTGCTCATTCTCTCAGGGGTATCTGCAATGACCATTTTAATGTATACATGCTGGAAAAGGGTGTTAATGCTATGGGGTAGAGGAATGAAACTGGTTGATGTTCTTGGGGAAACTGGTGCCTCTGGATTTCAGGGCTTATGCTACATAGGGACAATCTGTTGGCCTTAAGTTTCTGAGAAAATAAACTTACTAAGAAAAGTTGTTATAGAGTCTTAGATAGAGTCCAGGGTATTCTTTAAGATTTTTCAGGAATACTGTTGGTTGGGGCTTGGCAAGCTATTCTTTAGGATTTTCAGGAATACATTTGGTTGGGGTTGTAGCAGTTTGCAATATCTGGCTGAAGCTTGCATAAGGGTAACCTCCAGAAAGACCTCTTGACTCTATTTGAAATATCTTAGCCACTGAAACTTTATTTCATTTCATTTCCTTTCTCCCTTTTGGCCAAAGGTATTCTTAATCCCACGATGTCAGGGACAGGCTCATCCTTGGGAGTCATGTCCCACGTTGTCAGGGAGACTTATACCCCTGGGAGTCATGTCCCACATAGGGGGAGCAATCATTATTCAACAAGACTGGCTAGGTGTTCAGGGAGCCCAGAATTTCAATTTTATGAACTAGTGAAATTTTCCCAAAATGTTTATATAAACACCTACTCTTTTGGAAATATCTTTAATATAAACATTTATGCTTCTTTGTCATAGAATTGGGTTGGCTCAGTACTATAGTTTATCAATTTTAAGCTGTACTTTGTTTTTATATTTTAACATAATTGAAATTAATATGCATTTTGCAATAAATGGCATCTTGCAAGTTTAACTGGAAAGTTTTTTTCTTTCTTAATGATCCATAAAATATTAGAACATTTATAAGTAGTGATGCTTTAGTGTCAATGAAATACACTTTTAGTTTTTTTGATTATTCTGATGTTATTGCGAAGTACTTTTCCCCCAATAGTCTATCATAGGAGTAACAATTTGATAAAAATTTTAAAAATAATAAAAACTAATGTTTATTGAGACCTTCTGGGGTGTCAGAGACTGTGTGAAGTCCCTGGTATCTCATCCTCACCAAACACTAGAATGTTGGGACTATTATTATCCCATTTTGTAGATGGAGAAACAAGAACAGAGAACATTTGCAAGCTCGCCTCACTTGCCTCAGCCTAATTTCAGTCCTTTTGGATATTGTCTTTACTTAAAATTTCTGCTTTTTTGCATTGATTTAAATTTTGACCGTCAAAATCCATTTTGATAATATTGTATTAAACTATTATTTATCTCCATTATCTAATTTCTTGGCACTCTTAAATTTTTCTTTTGAGGTGAATGCCTTACTTGACTTAACCTAATTCCAGCCCTGGGTCAAGAACCCAAATTCAGATGCAGGTGTCTGATGTTAGAACTTGTACTCTTAACTGTACCCTGTTTCCTTTATAGCATTTATTACAATTAGTAACAATGAATATGCTTGCTCTCTTGATAATGGTCCCTCTGGGTCCTGCAGGAAGGCAGGCATAATGTATCTCTCTCACCGTTGTATCACCACCAATTAGAAAAGGACCAACTTATATTTCTTTGGACAAATAGCCCAGAGTGCCTGCTACCTACCAGGTGTTGTTTTAGGTGCTGGGAAGACAGCTGTGAGCAGGTTTCTGTCCTCTTAGGACTTACCTGCCCTCATTGAGGAAAAAGTGGCTTATGCAAAACAACGGGCCAATTCCCAAGCCATTTTAATTTAACTTTTGACTTCTTAGTACTTTGTTTGGGCAAGGAGTCTTCATTTTTCTTGGTTGTTTGTTTTTGTTTGGTTGGTTGGTTTTTTGGTCTTGTATCAATAGTAAAAATGAGTGTAAAGACCCAGTAATCAGAGGCAGGGCAGGGCAGCTGTGATCTACTGAGCCACTGGGGAAACCAGCCTACCATTCCAAATGTTTTGTGGACAAGGCACAAAGCCGGGATCATTCTCACGGGAATTCTCAAAAGTTGCCTCTGGTTACATTCTGCCTAGAGGTTACCATTCCTCCCTTAAGAACAAAATACCTACTGAATATACTTAGAAGTGTCCATCCTTGAGACTAATGCCGGGACAAGATCCTACTTTCAGTTCCGTATTTAGCTGACTTTCAGCTGGGTGGTGGATTCTATTTTGTGTCTTCTCTCAAAGCAAACTTTACCAGGGAGTTAGGCCGTTAAAGCACATTCCGGAAGTTTGCAGAATGTAAATACATCTCATCTGATGATCATTATGGCTTCAAAAATAATGAAGATGGCCAAATTGGTCTCCTCCCAGGTCCATCCCCTCCCCTGCCCCCTACATGTAAATGCAAACCAGCTGAATGACATTCTAATATTATGTAATTACTTACATTCTAACTGAAATGGCAGAATACTGAAAAAGTAAATTGGGGTCACTTTTAATTGGAATTTTTCCTGCAATTTCATATTTGCCAATTTCCTTTGAATGCTAAGTCATGACTATCCTATTTTAGCATCACTAATTGTGCTAACTTTATTTTTTACAGAGTACCTAATATCTGTAAGGCCTTTGCTAAACCCAGGAAATGCAGAGCTCGGAACAGCTACCGAAGGAGATAGTATCAGTATAAGGAATGTATAGAGGCATACTTTGGAATCATGGAGGGGTTGTGGACATGGAATCATGGAGGGGTTGGGAGAAGGGTCACCAGGTGGCATCTAGCTCCTAGGCACAGGAGGAAGAGAACTGAGAAACGGCGGTGGGATTGGTGCTGGAGGGAGGGAAGCACTTCTTCCCCACCCCCAGTGTTTCCTTCCATTTAGAAGGACCTCCATCAGCTTAAAATTCCTGGTTCCTCTCTGCTCTCACTTCTCCTATCCAAGGTAGGTGGAAGGGTTAACTGATGGCTGAGTTTTGAAGCACTGAATACTTTTGGCCCAGACCCTTCCTCTCGCCAGCTCTCTTGGGAGCCAGCAAACACAACGACGTGCCATCAGGGCTTTCCAGTGGGGAGCTTCACAGTCCTGCCCCTGAGCTGGTGTCCTGTGGCAGTCTAGGGCCCCTGTGACCTCAGGGTGAGTCCCGCTCATTCTAGAGTTCAGCGGCCAGAAGCTCTGCCTTCTCTAGCACCAGCTTTCTTGTTGCCATTTGTTTTCATCTTTAAAATTTTTTTCCTTTCAAGACATAAACAGGGAGTACCACTGTGTTCCTCAATAATTTTGAGAATTTAGGAACAGCAAAGTACATACACACACACACACACTGCCTAAGAGACCTCATCTGGAGAGGTGGCTTTAAATCCCATTTTCATGCCAAAGACCATCACCCCAACCTCCCCCTCCAACTCAGTCTTCTGCCCTGAATGTCTGTCTTATTTGCCCATCTGCCTACTCAGATATAGCTACTGCCCTCACCAGTCTGTGTGCGTCTCCATGGCAGTATTCCCAACTGAAACATATCTTAAATAATCACATGTTTACTTGATTACTGTTTGCTCTCCTTCACTAGATTCCAAGTTCCATGAAGTTCCATGAGGTGGAGGCTTTGTTCCATTCACGGTTGCAACCTAGTGTCCAAAGCAATGCTGGACATAGAGGAAGCACCCAACAAATATTTGTGGAATGAATGAATGAATGAATAGAACAGGCAAGCAGTCCAGATGGGATGGTTCTGAACTAAGAGTCCATGCTTCACCTAACGGGAACACCTTGTTATCATGTTCCCACTGTTTCGAGCTAGAAGGGACTATGCAGACAGGGCCATCTTGTAATTTTTCCAGGTAAGCCAGAACTCTGGATTTTATAACATAAACACTCCAGTTTAATTTTTTTATATTAAAAAGAAACTTTTGTCATTTCAAGTGCAATATATGTGCATTTTGTAGAAAATCAGAATATAGAACCAAAAAATAAAAGTATCAGGCTCCAACCACTGTCAACACTTTATGGTACATGCCTCCAGATCTTTCCTATATATTTTTTTTTACCAAAATGAGATCTTGCCTGATTTGTTCGATTAATGATCCCCACCTTTCCATTTATCTAGGACCCATTCAATATTCAGATTTCTCACCCAACCCAAAAATGTCTTTCTGTAGCTGGTTTGTCCAAACCAAGATCCAATCCAGGCCCAGGCACAGAGTTGGGTTTGATGCTGCTCAAGCCTTTTCTAAAACTAACACTGTCACTTTTCTCTTGTATGATACTACCTTGTTAAATAGGCCAGTTCAGTTATGTCGCCTTTTTTGTATTTGTGTGCCTCTTTCCTCATTCTCCAGAAGTTTAGATGTTATCAAGTAATTTTTTGAAAATTAAAACATTGTACAGGACGAACAGCTCCTGTCTGCAGAGTGAATCCAGCCATCAATGTCCAAACTGGGATGTGAAGGCTTGGCAGGAGGCTGGCTTTGATGTGACCGGTCCCTAGCTCAGAGGCCAGTCTCTTTACAGCATGCGTAAGAAGCTTGTGAAAGGTCCAAGCCGGGGAGGATGTGGCCAGAGGTATGTTTTAGAAAAATGACTCATTACAAAAAGGAGTTGGAGTGTGTACTAGTCAAGATTCTCTAGAGAAACAGAACCAACAGGAGATGTAAATATGAGATTTATAAAAGTATCTCATACAGTCATAGGGACGCAAGAGTCCAAAATCCATAGGGCGTGTTGCGAGGTTGGCAACTCTGACGATGGGTCTCGATGTATTCCACAGGAGAGGCTCACGGGCTGAAGAAGCAGTGAAAAAGTCTCTATTTGCCCTTAAAAGTCTTCAACCGATTGGATCAAATCCAAACGACTGAATTATCTCAGGTGTAGAAGACACACCCTTAGTTGATCTTAGGTGTAATCAGTCACAGATGCAATCAACTGACTGATGACTTCATAAACCAGCCTTCTGGTTTATCAACCAGCCATGAAATATCCTTGAAGTAATGGTTTGGCCAGTGCTTGCCTAGCCGGACAACTGGGTACCATAACCTGGCCAAACTGACACCTGAACTCGACCATCACAGGGTAGATCCGAGGAATCAAGATGCTAGAGTAGGAGGAAGGAAGGTGTAGTAACCCTGGAAGGAGGCTGGTGACCTAGTGGCCCAGAGCATGAACTCCAGATCAAGAGTGCCTGGGTTCAAATCTCCAGCTCACCACTAAATAGCAGTGGGACCTTGGGGAAGGTGCTAGAACTTGGTGTGCCCCTCTGTAAATGGGGATAATTGTAGTACTCACCTCATATAGGAGCTGTGAGGAGTAAGCAAATTAACGTGTGTAAAGTACCTAGAACAGTGCCTGGCTCACAGTGGGTTTTCTGTGGGCATTTACTGTTATTGTGATAGATGGATAATTGCCCCATTGTCCTTGCCTCACAAACTGTGTTCTAGAAGCCAGGCTTTCCTAACCTCACTTCCCTATCCCCTCCATTCAATCCTAGGTTTGGAAAATAAGATTACATAAAGCAAAAAAGTAATCAATCTGAACATCTACACCAGCTCAACTCATTTTTAGTTGTAATCTGGGAAATCAAGTTTATGTCAGAAAGTGTCAAATTTATTCATGTTTCATAAACGCTTTCACTTCAATTTTGGAATTTCATTAATTTAATAAATTTCATTCATTATTCCGAAAACAGCAGCATAGTGAAGAAAATCAAGAACTATATTCTTGCCAGATTTGTTCCTAAAGTTTATGGAAATATTTTTGCAAGATTTTTTTCTCAAGTGAAAGGGAAGATATGCTTATTATACAAAAGCTTAAAAATATGAAACAGTGCAAAAAGAAAAATCCCTCAAATCTTTATCCCTATTTGCAATGACTTTAGCAGTTGGAGGCATTTCCTTTCAATCTTTGCATACATAACAAAAATATTCTTTGCTTAGATGTTGCTGGTATCTAACACCACAGCCATTGGTCTGTTCTTTCTGCCTCACAAAACCTGGATGGTTCTCAAACATTGTCAGCTTATATCCTTGAGAGGGGAGGTGTGACTCTCTCCTGTCCCAGAAGGACATATGTTGATTAATCCAACATGTGAGCTGGTCATTCTCATCTCCTTGCCAGTTACTGGTCTAGGACAAGGTTTCTCAACCTCAGAACTACTGATATTTGGGACCGGATAATTCTTTGATGGGTCGTGGGTGCTGCCCTGAGCAGTGTAGGCTGTTAGCAACACCTCTGGTCTCTACACACTATCATCATGAGCACATCCAGTTGTGACAACGTCTCTAGACACTGCCAAATGGTCCCTGGGGAGCAAAATTCCCCCGCTGAAAGCTGCTGGATTAGTTATAGGCATATAATATAATTCTGGCTAATGATCCATGTCTTTGGGTATCTGTCTTTTTTCTTTATAATGATTGTATAGTACTCCATAGTATAAACAGGCTGTCATATATATAACCAGTCCATTGTAGACTTTTAAAAATTTTTCCACTGTTGCAAACAATGCCACCATAGACATCAACACACTCATGTATTTGTGCACTTTGGGGAGCACATTTATAGGGTCAATTTCTCCAAGTGGAATCTGTGGATCAGAGAGTACACGCAGTTTACACTGAAATAGCTGTCACCCTGTGCCTTCCAGAAAGTCTGCGAAGTCTTTGTAGTTTATTCACCCACCATGAATATGTGTCCATTTTCGCAAAACCTCACTCACTCTAGGGAAAAAAAATCCTTAAAAAAAATTTGCATGATTAGTATATAACAGAATGGTTATTTATTTAACTGTTCTTTTCTTAAGAGATAGAAAAATGCTCAATTGAATAAAGATACCATAATTCATTGATATTACCTGGATATTACTCACCTTTTTATTTTTGTATCTGTTTTCTTTAAATGAGTACAAATATTTCTCATAATTGTGGAACTTCACTGACAGATTTAAATTTTTTTTAACGTTAAAAAAAGAACCTGTCTTCTGTCTTTGGGTCACATGATTATCTAGTCTTTGTTTCTATAAAAATGATCTTCCTCCTGGCCAGTTTCTCCAAGAGGGCACAGTGGGTGAAGTGGTTTGGGGGCTCACGGTTCTTTTAGAAACCCACACACACACAAAAAAGGTTTTAATGCCTTTCAAAACCAGAAGGGAAAAAAATGAACTTTTAGGTTAAAAGGAAATGTTTAGCTATATAATATTAACATACTCACCTTTATACAAATGCAGTTGTAAAATATGACCTTTTGTATTTTTCACGAGGAAGGGGTCCACGAAAATCATATTATGGCCCTTTCTGGTTTTAGCATTACTTGTTCAAGACATCTTGATCCAGAATAAGTGAAATAAAAGTGCCCATTTGACTCTTTGTGTAAACTATTGAGATAATTTCCATCTATGGTGATCAACATCCAATTTTGAAATGTAACTGAATAAGAGAAGATGAAAAATATTTCACATCATTTTTTTGTAGAGACTGATGAATCTCTGTAGTTTTTGACATGGGTATATCTGTTACCTGCCTCCTGGGTCCTAACACACCAAAGCAGAAAGAGGAAAACAAAATATTTAAATTTCATTTTTAGTTTCCCTGCTGTTTTGTTTTTATTGTTCGATTTCTTTTTATTACTAATAGATGGACCCGTGTGTTCACCTCTCCCACACCTTGCTTTAGTGTCCGTTTTGGGTTTAAATAAAAATTCAAGTTCAAAATTAGAACAATAGTAGACTGGGAAGGTCCCTTTGGGAGCAGATGGACAGATATGGATTATTAAAAAAATCCAAAATGTGCCCGTTTCTTTTAAAAGTTAAAAGCGGAGGATGAGATCCCAGAATCTAATTTATGGGTTGGACGAAGGAAGCAAGGGACAGGAACAAAGCTGATGACAGCTGGCAAGGCTGGGCGGCGGGCGACCGAAGGCGGCGGCAGACCGAAGGCGGCGGCGGCAGGGCTGAGAAGTGCTGGGCTTCCTGGGGTCGCGGCTCCGCGCAGGTAACGCGGTTGACGTCCCTGGCGGTGGAACACTTTCGGTTACAGTATTGTGGTGAATCATTTCCTTCCACGGCTCGGGAGGTGGAGGGGGAATCTATCACACGGAGGCCTTGCCTAGATTTTACCAAAAATGTGAGCAGAAAAGGTTCCTCGTTCCAGAAATGCAAGACGAATTACATTAAAAAAATGTGTTCTTAAAACAAAACAAAACAGTCCGCATAAAGGTGCAAGGACCTTTATGGAGGAACGTTCACGTATGAAAACCCTGAGAAAAATGCTTGCCAAAGAAAGGAGGAGGTTTCTCCTCCCTCGTCTAATTTATAACAGCGAAATTCCTTCCTGAGGGCAGGAGCCCGGGCGAGGAGGGGGAGGGGGCGGCGGCGCGGGGTGTATTTTCCTTTGCTAAACCTCACGGGATTTCACTGGGGACGAAGTGAGTAAGGAATCGTGATGAAGTGGAAACACTGGCCCTTGTCTATTATTGCTAGCACTACTGGAGTTTGGGGATGTCAAATCAATACCTCGACTGTCCTTGAAAACCCCTGCAGGTCTGTTTTTAATAGCTGGCTACACGGGTGAAATTACACTGATTACTTAGCGAAGCCTCACCTTTGATCTACTGATTTAGTTAGGGACGTGTGACAGAGAGAGACAGAGAGTGAGAGAGAGAGAGAGAGAGACTGTGGCTCAGAGATCATTAAGAAATTAAAAGAAGAAAGAAGGGAAAACTGCAAGTTACAGAAATACAGGAAGTCTGAGGTTTGTCGGTTGTTGAACCATTTGATACTGTCTTTGACAGTCTCGGTGCTCTGAGGGTTTTCTTTGGAATTAGCAAATACTAATATTGAAAAGCAACGACAAAAAGAAAAAAACGGCAAAGCTGCACGCTGTTCAAATTCAAGTGCAATGGGATCAATTCCAAATTAAAGAATGTTGGTTCGCCTTGTTTTTTCCACCTCTCTCTCTCCCCCTCCCCCCTCAAGAAATATGTATGCTTAAAAAGGTTTCTAGTTCCCATTTATGCAATATGAAAAGAAAGTTCATCTTCACAGTTTTTGTATTCATTAAAAAGTGTGATTTTTAAGCTTTTATCTTTTTTTTTTTTAGTTCTTTGACTTTTAATTTTTAGAGCAGTGTCAGGTTTCCAAAAAATTAAGCAGATAGTCCAGACAACTCCCACACACTCCCTCTCCCCACCTCATAGTTTTCCTTATCATTAACACCTTGCATTAGTGTGGTATATTGCTTAAAATTGATGAATGGATATGATATGTTATTATTAATGAAAAGTCCATAGTTTACATTAGGGTTCACTCTTTGTGTTTTACAGTTCTAGAGGGTTGACAAATGCATAATGCCCTGTATCCACCATTACAGTATATCACACAGAATAGTTTCACTGCCTTAAATATCCCCTTTTATATTTCAGCAAGCTGTCATTCTAAATTCTGTACATTTATCATAATTGCTTTTTTTTTCCTATTTGCACCCCTAAGGGGGTTTCATTTTAGAAGTAGATGAGAGCTGATTCTCCATTTTAGCATAGACCTACAGAAAATTACTTGGGTCTGCTACTATAGGGATGTCTTTGGAAAATCTTCTGTCTTCCTGGTGTCTGTATCGTTGCCCATGCCGTAAAATACTAAAACTTGCTTTGCCAAACCTCCAAGAGGAAGCCCTTTCCCCACAATGACAGGGCAGATAAGAAGGGAGCTGGAGGGGGTGTGCCCAATGATTCCCTGCCCCTTCCTGGTCTCTCTTCACCTTATTTTATATTTGCACATCCTGATGATCTTATTAAGCTTCACAAACAAAGGACTGTTTTATCCCATCATCTTCTTGGAGGCGACAACGTCTTGTTCACACGGCTCCTTCTGTTACTGCACTCATGGGTCTAGTTTTTAGCCTCTAAGCCTTTGGTTGGGACCAAAGCCTTCTCCTAAACGGAATGTTGAGGTGGTGAGTTGCTAGACTTTTGGGGACAGACTATAGAGTGAAAACGGGACAAAAGTACTATACCTTATCCATTCATTCATTTAATTATTCAACAAATACTTGAGGGCCTACTATGTGCCGATCTCTGCTCAAGAAAAAGACAAAGTCCCTGCCCTCGTGGAGCTTACATTCTACCAGGAGAAGACAAATACTAACATATGCATTTACAACAGCAACAACAAAAAAATGAGGTAGGTTAATGGGATCGAGTTGACCGGGGGTCTGTTTAGTGAGGCCAGTAGGGTAGATCCCTACAGTTCTGGTATTTGGCTGGAGCTTTGAATGAACTGGGCCAGGCAGACAAGTGGAGGTCAACAAATAAAGCCTTCCAGCCAGAGGGGGTAGCAGGTCAAGAAAGGTCTCCACCCTTAAGGCTGGAGAGCTGGGACTTCTGGAGGAAAGACAAGAACAACACAGAATGAGGAGAAAATCAGCAGTGCAGATCAGAGCTGGATGACATGATAAGAGCTTTGGCTATTGTTACAAACAAGATGCGAGCCAATTGGAGAGGCTGTCTGGGCTGTGGGAAGGGGAAGCAGCCTGTGACTTATAGTTTCTCTTTGTTGCCTTTACTCTGCCTCAGTGGTCCCCTCTAGTGTTGTGGCCATATGACCATGACCATCCGAATATGTCTGCCACCCAGGCCCTTCTGCCTCTTGACTTCCAGTCCAGCTCCTTACTCAACAGCTCCCTGTGGATGTCTAAAGAGCATCTCAAACTTAGCACACCCCAAACGGAGCACTTCATCTCTGCTCCTCTCCCCAATCTGCTCCCCCCACAGTCTTCTCCAGCTCTCTTAAAGAAAATGCCAGTCTTCTATTGGCTCAGGCCAAAAAGCCACCCTGACTTCTCCTTTTCCCTCACATACCATGTCTAATCCAGAGTGAATCCTATTGACTCTCCCTTCAAAATTTATCTGAAATCTTAGTGGGGGTGGGGGCAGGGGAAATGGAGATATACTGCTTAATAGGTACATAGTTTCTGGTTAGGATGTTGGAAAGTTTTGGTAGTGGATGGGGGTGAAGGTATCACAACACTGTGAATGTAATTAATACCGCTGAATTGCATATTTGAAAATGGTTAAATATATTTTTTTAAAAATCTAAAATCTCACATGGCAGATCCCAGCTCTTTGTTACTTCCCTAGTTCAACTCTTCTTCATCTCTTACCCTCACACTGATTTCCCTGTGCCCATTTTTTTTTTACCATCACATAGTTGTGTATTCATCACCATGATCATTTTTAGAAAAATCACATCATTCCAAAAAAGGAAAACCCCATACATTCCATACCCCTTACCCCTCCTTCTCATTGGCCACTAGTATTCCAATCTACCCTATTTTTTTTTACCTCTTATCCACCCCCCCCCTTTTACTTATTTCATTTTTGTCCTTATTTTTTTACTCATCTCTCCATACCCTGGATAAAGGGAGCATCAGACACAAGGTTTACACAATCACATGGTCACATTGTAAAAGCTGTATAGTTATACAATCATCTTCAAGAATCAAGCCTGTGCTAGTGATCAATGAAAGGGAGTGGTTAGGGGTATAGGAAACAAAAGGGGAAACAAAGACTAAAATATATTGGATAGATGGAGGGGTAAGGGGTATGGTACGTATGAGTTTTTTCTTTTTTCTTTTTTCTTTTTATTTCTTTTTTCTGAATTGATGCACATGCTCTAAGAAGTGATCATGGTGATGAATGTACAACTATGTGCTGATATTGTGAGTTATTGATTATATACCAAGAATGGAATGATCATATGGTAAGAATGTTCGTGTTTGTATGTTATGTTTTTAAAAAATTTAAAAATTAAAAAAAAAATCAAGTCTGGGCCCATTCTGCCTTCCTTCAGTCTATTCTCAAAAATAGAGCTTGTTAAAGTATAAGCCAGACCACATCCCCCCTTTGGCTCAAACTGCCATAGCTTCTCATCTCACTAAGACTAGAAGCCAAAGTCCTTAGAGCAGCCTGTGTACGCTCTGGTCTCCCTTTGCTTTCTGACCTCATTCCCTCCGTTCCATCCACAATGAGTTCCTTGTCTTAGGAGAACACACCAGACCTAATCGTACCGCAGGGCCTTTGCATTTGCTGTCACAGTTCTTTGTCCCCTCAGACAAATGAGTGGCTTCTCTCTCATCTACTTTCAGGTTTCTGTTCAAATGACACTCTAAAGCAGGACTCAGCAAATTCTTTCTATACAAGGCCAGAAAGTAATTATTTCAGGCTTTGTAGGTCTTGTTGCAAGGACTCAACACTCCTGCTGCCAAACAAAAACAGCCACTGACAATAAGTAAACAAACTAGCGTATCTGTGTTCCAATACAGTGTTGTTTATGAATATGGAAATTGGAATTTCATTTAATGTTCATGTGTCACACAATATTATTCTTCTTTCGATTTTTTCCCCCAACCATTTAAAAATGTAAAATCCACCCTTAGCTTTCAACTGCACAAAAACAGGCAGTGGGTTGGGTGGAGCCCTCAAGCCATAGTTTGCTGACCTCTGCCTTAGGAAATCCTTTCCTGACCATCCTCTCTAAAATTACACTCTCACACACATAGTATCGATCCTACCTACCCTTCTTTCTTAATAATGTGTCACTATCTGGCTTTCCCTAAATTTTTCACTTACCATCTTGCTTATATTTTTAATCTCTCCTTCCAACACCTCCCAACTCTAACCTATGAGGTTTTGTTTGTTTTGGTGCAGTAATGTATCCTGATGTACCTGGCATATGGTAGGAGCTCAACAAAAATTTGTTGCAGGAATGGCACTTGTGGGGAGAAACGACTGGCGGGAACATCAGGGCAGGAATACAGAGCCTGCCCAAGAGCTTAAATGTCACTCCATCATGGTCTCCAAGCAACAAGGGGGAGAGAGGAGGGCATGTTTTTTGGCCACAGTCTTGAGCATGATAGTCTGGCTTTGAGGGTGGGAGTGGGAGACGTTTCAGGTGAGAGCAAGGTTTAGCATGGGAAAGTGAGATAATCTGTGGTTGATGCTGTGAGGTGGGCAGAGATGGGTCAGGGTTGCCAGACCTGCATCGAAGTAATCTGGAGAGCGGAAGTTCCAAAAATTAAGTGTCTCCCTTCCCACGCCACACTTAAAAATCTGAATCCGTTTGGAGGCAGGCGGCTGAGAGACGAAATCCAGACTCCACCAAATACTGACCCTATAACTTTGGGCAAGTTGCTTCATCTTTCTTTTACCACAAAATGGAGATAATAATGACCTCATAGAATCATCATGAGGATTCAATGAGCTAATGTAAGCGAATCTCTCAGCACAGTGCTTGGCGCATCGTGTGCAGTAAATACAGCTATTATTTATTTTTCACTGGAAAAGCATGCTCACTGTGGAAAAATAAGAAGAGGCAGATTGACTGAAAGAAAACAAACACAAAATAATTTTATTCTATGTCCTCCAAATCACTACTGGAAATACCCTAGTATACATCCTTCCAGATTTTGATCTCTCTGTGTGCTTTTCAACACAATACCAAGAATTGGGTTGTCTGTTATTTTAAAGTGTGGCAAGGGATCCACCCCAGATCTGATCGAAGAGTTTAGGGGAAGTACAGAGAGCAGAGGGATGTTAAATGGCACTAGGAGTTGGAATCCCCAGAATCTAGATTGCGAGGACTGCCACAGGACGAACAACACTGTTTCTTCAACAAATAAATTATAAGGAAAATAAAAGGCTCAGGGCAGTGTCTAGAGCAGTGCCCGATAGAACTTTCTGCTGTGATGGAAACGTTCTGTGTCTATGCTGTCCAATATGGCAGCTGGGTGACTCAAGGACTGAATTTTAAATGTGATTAATTTTAATTTATTTAAATTAAAATAGCCACATGTGGCTTGTTGCTACTCGTTGAACTGTACAGCAATAGGACTTAGTTCTTATTTAACAAAAAAACTTAAAAAAAAATACGAGACAATCAGGGAAATTTAAACAGACAAAATATTTGATGGTAGTAAAGATTTAAATAGTTAATTGGTAAGGCATGATAATGATACTGTGGCTGTGCTTTTTAAAAGAACCCTTGTTTTTTAGAGATACTGAGATATCTAGAGATGAAATTATGTGATATCTAGGATTTGCATCAAAATAACATAGTGGGGAAGCCCTGAACCTCCTTCCAAAATAAGAGGTTTTGTTTATAAAATAGAAATCTACCCATAATGAATAAACACACGATATTGTCAATTTAGGCCTATTCATGAGTTTGGATCTACAAAGAGAGGGATCTTTGTTTAAGGTTATTTGTATACAAATAAATCTTTCTTCTTACTAGAATATTATTTAATTCATAAGAATTCTATAGTCTTTGCAAGGGTGAGGAAATTAATATTTATTAAGGGAAACTAAAAATAATTATTGAGTCTACCTATCAACCTCTATTCTCTTTACCATTACAACACCCATTAAGGGGATCATTGGTTTTAGCAATATCACCAGAAACTTAAGAGGGTCACATCTCATGTATATTTGCCAAAGGTAGCAAAAGAATTTTCAGAATTAGAGATCCTTCCATATCTACATTGTATTCCAGTGTATAGATGTAGATAATGTTTTATAAAAGTTGACCTCAAGTTGTTTCTCCCTTTCACTACTACAAGCAATGCTATAATAAATAATTTTCATCAAAAAAAAAAATAATAATAATAACATAGTGGGGGAGTAGGGTACAGATAATAGTGTCCTGAGTTGATAGTTGCTAAAGTTGGAGAAAGGGTAGATAAAGGTCCATTATACTCTTTTCTCTACTTTTTTATAATCCCTCAAAATTTATAATATGAAAAAAAAACAGTAACTTAAACACTACTTAATCAACTGGTTTTATGTATGACTTTTTCCTTAGAGAGTTCCATTATAAGCGAACGCTGACATTTAAAAATGAAAAATCATCAATTCTAAAAGTAGTATTATAGTTTTAAGTAGGAGATGAAGCAGCGCTTTTACCAAATCATAGGCAAGCCTATGTTTCCAGCTTCCTTTAAGAGGATTGGAATCTTTCCAATTCTTCATGGCATTCAAATGTCAAACTGAACTACCAGGACAGAATCTCTAGCTGCCCCGTTATCAGTCTCCCCTTCTTTCTAGCAATAAAGTCTCCAACTCTCACGGTAACCCAGATTAAAGAGTACGTTTTCCAGCCTCCCTCATACCTGGAGGTAGCTACATGACTTTGTTCTGACCTATGATTTGTAAGGGGAAGTGGTATATATGACTTCCTGGAAGTGTCTTCAAAAAGGAATGTATGTCCTCTTCTGATCTCCCCCATTCTTCCCACTTGCTGGAATGTAGTCTGATGGCTGGAACTTGAGCAGCCTTATTGGATCATGAGGGAGAAACTGTTTAAAAGAAGAGTGGAAAAGTAAGAAATAGCCTACTTCCCAACATGATGGGGTGACACATAGCTCTAGATTGATGATGTTTAAATTTATTTTTCATGAGAGAGAAATAACCTCTTATTTTGTGTGTGGGTTTTTTTTTTCCTGATATTCACAACTGATTTTGATCCTATTTAATAAAGATGTAAAAATTTATTTGTATCAATTCCTTAATATTTATTGAATGCTTACCTTGTAAGTAATATTGTGCTCCCTGCTGTGAGTAAAACAGGATGTCATAGAATCAGCATGTAAGCGATTTTTCATTTCAATAAGAGAAAGATACACAACATATAAAATGATAAAGATATAATTAAATACTAGCTAGTGTGTATTGAGTACTTACTATGTGCGAGACATTGCACTTAGCACTTTATGCATATTAACTCTTTTAGTACTCACAACAAGATTGAGTTAGGGACTGTTTCATTCCCATTTATAGTTGAGAAAAGAGAAGCAGAGAGATTATGTAACTTATCCAAAGCCACACAGTTAAAAAATTTTGGAAATGAAATTGACAAAATGCTACTGATTTGGAAGGTTTCAGAAGGTGAGAAAGGGCTAGGATCAGCTGCAAAGTCTTCGTAAAGAAAACAAGATCTTGATTCATTCGACAAATATTTATTATAGGCTTGCTGTGGGTTAGGCATCATTCTAGATGCTGAAAAATATAACAAGGAACAAGCATGGGACCTAATTTCTAGTGGATATTAAGAATGAGTAAGCTGTGATTCAGAGGCAAAGCCACTGTGTTGCACAACTGCAAGGCGCTGCTCTCTGAAGGGTGGCCCCTAGAGTTGTGCAAAGTCACAACAACAGCCTTGAATTTGAGGCATTTTGGTCTGTATGTGGTTTGGAATACTGGGGAGAATCCACACAAAAGTCCATATTTCTCATTTCTTTCGAAAAAAAAATGGAAGGCTTGGCAATATTAGACGTGCACAGTATTGTCCCACACCTGGACAATTGGCTAAAGCTGCATATGGCAACCCCCTTCAGAGCACATGTCCCTGCAACAGTTCCCAGGCCTCCCTGACACTAAGAAGAGAGGATGGTTACAAGAGTCTCCATGTGACATAAAGTACAATTTCATGCAGCTTGTGCTAAAAATATGGGGTGGAATGATAAATGAAAATCACAATATGCGGAGCTTTCATCCTCCCTGCAGGCCCAGTTACCAAAACAGGCAGCCCCTCTTTACCTTTTTTCTATATGGATATAAATTGAGGATTTTTCAGCTGAGGTCTTCATGAGTGTTTTTTTCAATCAGACATAAAGCTTTGAGACCTTTCCAAATTATAGTACCAGTGATGACAGCTTGATTATTTAGCTTAGCTATCAAATCTCAGGATCAGAGGAACCAACCAAGAAAACTGGAGGACAAAGAAGTTAGTTCATTCTATATGCAGAAGCACTGAAATGTTTTTGTCCTTCTTTTTCCCTGGGGCACCCTCAAATGTTACCAAACAACCAAAAAAAACTAAATGAGTTATTAGCATTAAAAACGAATAACTAAAAGTAGCTAGTCACACATACTTGGCAAATCAATAAGACAAAATCAATGCATCAGAGGGTTTATCTCTTCTTGAAGGAAAGTAGGAATCAGGCAAAAGAGGAAAAAAAAATTAGACACCTATTCTTCATGCTTGTCTTCAAGCTCTGTATTGACTGGCTCCCGTCCCAGACCATACATTCTTCCTCTTGCCTTAGCTTCTCTAACACTGTGGCTTCAAATTTTCTTGTTCCTTCATACCCCAGGGCCTTTGCACAGCCTGTCCCTTCTGCTTTGAAAGCACTTCCTTTTTCTAACTTCTCCTTGCTCACTACCCTGCTTTCAGCATACTTGATTCTTAGTCTCTCTTCAGGCCTCAGCTTTATTGATCTTTCTACCAGGAAGCCGTATCCAAACTCCTCCTCCAAAACTCCCCCAAGGCTGGGCTCCTTTTTATATATTCCCGTAGCACCAGGGCTGCATCATGATTGGGGTGGGGCCTGGACAATCTGCCTTCATGGGTTCCTTCCTCCATAAAAGGATATTGAAAATTATATTTTATGAAAGCGTTGGCATAAAGACAACTATAATGCAGGCTGGATTCATTATTATATATTTGTTATTATGGTATATTTGCTCTTCTGCGTTTAAAAAAATTAAAATGAAAACATTTCCATGGACCCCTGAAAGACTTCTGGGTCCTAGGAACTGAGCCTCCTGTGCCTGAAAGAGAAGTTGGTTCTCATAGCTGGGTCATTCTACAACAGTGGCTCCTCCTGTAGTTATATTTCTTCAAGCTGTGGGTTCAGAACATCTGCATTTGAACTCCCTGGGGAATGGGGGACGAGTAGACACTCAGAGGTGTGAGACCTCTAGTCTCCTAGGGAGACAATCTGCATTTTAAATAAAATCTTGGTAATTCTACCACTTACAAACGATTGAGGACCATTGGAAGTAGCTGTCTAATGTCTGTTTCCCCCGCTAGAATGGTGACTCCCGGTAGGACTGTGTATTGAGTGGAACTCTGCATCTCTGCCCGAACACAGGCCCTGACAAAATAACAAGTGCTTGATAAATTTTCAGTAGACAAGAAAACAAAAGGAATGTGCCTTGACATATTTTGCAAGGTTCCCATTTTGTCATATATGGCTGTAGAAAAGTAACTGTATTTTCAAGGACCTTGTGAGACTTACATACCAATGGATCCCCAGCTCCTAAAATGTGGTCCTAGTGGAGCAGGCCTGTGATTGATATTTGTTGTTGAATGAATGCACATAGACATAAGGCTGTCATATATTACAGACATGAGTTTTCTTAAATTATATAGGTTAATCACTTCTCTCTTTTAAAAATTTTATTGCAGCAACATATATATATATATAACAAAAAGTTGCAATTCTAACAATTTTATAAGTGCACACTTCAGTGGCATTAATTACATTCACAATATTGTGCAAGCATTCCCACCAACCATTATCAAAACTTTTTCATCACCCCAAATAGAAACTGTACCCATTAAACAACAAGTCCCCATGCCCTCCTTCTTCCTCCCCATAGACCCTGGTCATACCTCTAATCTACTTTCTGTCTCTATGAATTTGCCTATTCCGGATATTTCACATAAGTGGATCATACCCTATTAGCCCTTTTGGTCCCAGCTGCTTTGAGGTTCATCCATGTTGTAGCACGTATCATAATTTCATTCTTTTTCATAGATGAATAAGATTCCACGTTTTGTTTATCCATTCATTTGTTGACGACCACTTGGGATGCTTCGACTTTTGAGATGTTGTGAATAATGCTCTATATGTTTTTAAGAGCTTTATTTTTTAGAGAAGTTGTAGAGAAAAATTATACAGAAAGTTCAGAGCTCCCATATACCCACTACATACCCACATACCCACCGTTTTCCCTATTTTAACATTTTGCATTGGTGTGGTACGGTTGTTACAACTGATGAGCCAGTATTACTAGAATTATATTAGTAACTGAAGTCCATAGTTTACATGAGCATGTACTCTTTGTGTTGTATGGTTTTATAGGTTTTGTTGTTGCTGCTTAATTTTTATTGTGGTAACATTAATAAAACGAAAAACTTCCCATTTTACACTCTTTCAGATATACAACTCAGTGGGGTTCATTACGTTTACAGTGTTGTGCTAACTTCACCATCACTGTCTATTTGAATCCTAGATTTGTAATGCTGAAGACATGAAAACCCACTGACCCTACACAGATGACCCATTTGGCTGCATTTGCTTACTATGTTTTCCTTTAGTTATGCTTTGGGCAAATGGAAATCCCCCCAAATATGGTAGCGAGGGGGCCACTTCTTCTCTGAGAAAGAGGGGTGTTTCAGCCTCTTGCATTCATAGTGTTTGGCCTTAGTATAAATCTTTTATGCTCAATAAGAATGAAAAAGTTCACTGAACTCTTTCATACAATAAAATCATTTAATCTTTCTCACATGGGGTTTACATTAAGTTCACTTTTAGATGAGAGCCTTAAGGTCTTTTCATCATACACAGAATTGAAAGCTTAATTAAGTTATCCTTGTCATAAACATTAGCATCTGTCCTTCAGTGTTTAGCAACTACCTAATAAAGACAAATTTTAATGACCCGTAAGATTGTGCCCCAAGAGGTAGCTTTCCTTTTTCTTGTTAAAATTGCGCTGCTCTATTTCTGCACAGCGTGGCCTTTAAAATATACATATATATTTTAAATGTTTTATATATGTATATAATATTTTAATTGTTATATATATAAACTGAGCCTTAAGTTTTTTTTTTTTCTCACTTCCTCTTTAGAAGGAGGAAGAGATAAATCAAAAGAACAGAGCTGATATTTAGGAGTTAGTCAAAAAAGAGAAGTTTCCAGGGAATGTTATAAAGTCTGTGTAGGTAAAACTTAACTTAATGTGCTTTCAATTTCATCATGAATGATGAAATCATTCAGAATCAGAGTGAGGGCATTGAACAACTGTGAATTTTTCAAGAAAAATATTCTTTCTACTCGTGGTTTTGTTTATAGCTTTCAAACTTTGTTTCATAAAAGAGGACATATTTACCACACTACACATGCCTAAAGATGGAAAAAATTATTTAATTTACTAAAAATATTTTATGTATTTGCTACGTTTACTAAAAATATATTAAAAATGAGACAATGTCTTTTATGTGTGGATATCTGATTAACCGAAAAATATAATTAAACAAACTACATATTCCCCAAAGCTTTAGGGCTAAATCTAGTTTGCTGTTTGTTGTGTGGTGTTTATTTTGTTCTCTCGTTTCTAATTTGGAAGTTCCTTGATGTTTTTTAAGGTGGTAATATGAATTCTACAGGAAGTAAATAAAAGCCACTAAATTTTCAACATTTTACAATTTAAATTTTATAAGCATTTAAGAAGGGTTGAAGTGAGTCCATGTGTTCCATTCTAAAGCACCCAGCACTTACTCTTAAACATGGTTTTCTTCTCTACTTACCTGACCTACTTGGGAACCACTTGGCATGGGTGTCGCAACAGCTGGGCTGGGGTCTAGACTTAAAGGAGATATTAATGGGGAGAAGGGAAGTGTTGGCCCAGATGAATGTCACAACTTCTCTTTCTCAGTGGCTTCCGACTTTTTATTCAACCTTGATCTCTGTGCTGAGACTTCCCGGAATTTCACCAACATTCCTGTGAGATTAGGAAAAAAGTTCTACTTCTGAGACAAAGCCACTAACCCCATCACGGAAAGTTTGTAGGCTGCCTTAATGCCGGGAGGAGTGTGGCACCTAGCTGTGTGGTCTTAGGTGTGTGAGTTAACATCTCTGTGCCTCACTTTCTCCTCTGTAAAATAGGCACAATCATAGCATCTACACCATAGGGCTGTAATGCAGATGAACCAATTTAATGCACGTAGAACTCTTAGAATAGTGCTTGGGATGTGGTGAGCGCACTATAGCAATATTTACCGTTATGACTGTGTAAGTTGGTGACAACCCACCCCTCTCCCAAAATGGCTGAGAAATAAGAATTTAGAAGCCTCTGGGCTATGCATGAATTCTAGCTATAAATTGGAGAGAATATAAGAAACATCCTCTCAAGAGGGAAGGATTTGTAGCCACTAGGAGGGTGAGGGAGCAGGGGGGGAGGGAGGGATCATTTACTAAAGAACAAAGTTTTCTTTTATGTATTTCAAAAATGGACTCGTTCACAGAAAGCAACTGTTTTGCATGGTAAAAAATGCCAGTAGGGAGAGAAAATGCTGACTCCTCCCTGCCAGCAGCGCCCGGGAGGAGGGCAGGGCCAAAGGGACTTTTAGCTGAGTAATAAGATTGTAAAACTCCGCAACAGAATTCTCAAGGTCTCCCAGGTATTTTACAAAAACCACTTGAAAAATACTGCCCTGAGATCATCAGTTTTTAACCACTGCTTGCCGGGCATCTTCTAAATAAGACCTAAAAGGTGTCTAATGGTTTAGCATAATGCTTGGCAATATTTTTTCTAAGGGGATCAGTAATAACCACCCCGTTGTGTGCATTACAACATGTGATTTACACAAAAACGATAAGGTAGTTTTTGTTGTTGTTGCTGCTGTTGTTTGTTTATTACTTATTTATTTTTACTTAGCAAGCTTTTACTGTATACATGAATCTGGGACATGCTCTTCTGGGTGCTTGGAATACATAAAAAACAAGACAAAGTCCCCTGGCCACATGGGGGCTACTTCCAGAGTGGAGAGATACAGTAGACAGAAAAATAAAACAACATAAGGGAGTGTTTTAAAAGATATATTTTTTTCCCTAAATGACAAAAAAATTATGGTAAAATATGTGAAAATAAATGCACGTACAGAGAAAGGAAATTAAAAATCACTAGTGATCATTAGTAACGACTTAGTGAATGAGAAAGGGTTTTTAAATACATTCCTTCATTGTGGTGTGGTTGTTTTAGACATTGGGATAAAATACCAAAATAAATAAAAAGAACCAAAATAAATTCAAGGAGAAAAAGAGGAAGCCAATCTGCATCAATACCAGAATTCTGATCACTTCCTTCTCAGATGGGTACAGCCCTTGTTGAGAAAAAGGACCAGGAACTGCAAGTTTGGGAGTAGAAACAAGACTCGAATATTCCTTGGGAATTCTAGGAGTTACGAGTACAGGCTTAATATAAGAGCAAAAGACATATTTACAGAGTCAGGGGACACAAGAGGGACCTCTATTCAGTTTTACAAGCAGCAGAAAACCATGAGGAAGATACCAGAGAGTCTTCTCCAGAAACCCTGGAGTTAAGTCTGGGCTCTGCAATCCACCAAACTCAGATTTTAGGAAGGTCTCTCTCAGCCACTGTTTCCTAACTATGAAATGGGACATTATACTTCCCCTCTCTACCTTCCAGCATCATAGTAAGATAATGTATCTCTAAGATCCCTTTTAGAAGTACAATACAATATTAGACATTATGTGACGGAGGCACAATTCCAAGTTTTCCTGTGTTTGGATCAAAACACTGTTTCCTTGTCTACATTATTTATCTACATGGACTAACAATTGTTTGTAATGATGAAATAAGCTGTTTCCACCTCTCCAGAAACTTTAGTGGTTTAATTCTCAGTGAATTTAGTGCCTAGAAATACCCTCCCTGAGCAGGAAAGAGAGGAGATGAGATTGTCCTCGGGTTAAAACAACCTCGCTCACAGCTGATTCCTGATCAAAACATCTGTTTACTGCCATTTGGACATAGCACTTCTGATACACGGATTAAGAGCTCGGTATTTCCTAGCCAAACACATTCTCATCTGTATCCCATCTCTGGCCAAATTCTGTAGGGTTCTGGCTGTAAATATGTAATGCCTCCTAGGAACAGGGACCTGCCTCTCTGGGGCCCACGCCCATTTGCTGTTCCCCATGAAACTTGGAAGGAGGCCAGCAGTACAGCCAAATAATTACTGTGCCAGAACCAGTTAATCACAGGCCCTCCCGAATAGGGGACGGGGCCCCTCTGCTCCAGACCTTGCGGATGGGTGGAGGTCCTTCGGAGCCTGCCATCCCTACCAAACCATCTGAGGCATCAGGGATCTTTGTTAAACTCTTCCAGCCTTGGCTTAATTTGGTGCCGGCTCTCTGGATTTAGGCCACAGATGCTTGTTGGCTTTTCTGAGCTGGCTTTTGGCACAGGTAGGAAAGGAGAGGGAAAAAAAAAAAACAAAAACCATGGTGTAAGCAAGTTTCGAAATCTTAGATCATTTCATGAATGACTCAGTGTTTCCTTTTGGAAAAGTGCAATAATTGGCTTTCATTAATAACTTAGCTTTGAAAAGTTTCTAAATATCGAGGAGTCTTCTGTGCTATCTTAACACAGCAACCCTCCAACCTTCAGTTTTTCTGGCTTCCAGGGGAATTTCATTCACTTGATAATCTGTAATTGTTGAAAAATAAACTGTCATATACTTCCTCTTCTAGGCTTCCTGTTCTTTCTGAGAAAAGCATTTAGGTTGTCTTTCTCTTTATCTCTTTCTTTTTTCCATTTAAAAATATTCAAAAAATATAGCCACTACTCTTCTTCAAGAGACTAGTCATATTCAGCACAAGAAAAAGGTAAACTCATTTCTCCATAGAATGAGAATGCCATACTGTATATTTCTTAAAGTGTATGAAATACATGACAAAATATACTTCAAATATTATCTGCAATCCATTGGTACACATTTCAATTTTAGAATTTCAGAAGAAACATCTCTGTCTCTTTCCTCTTTCTCTTTCTCTCTCTCTCTCATTCTCTATCTCTGTCTCTCTGTCTGTCTCTCTCTGTGTCCCTCTCCCTCCCCGTGAATGGAAACAATGTTCAAGTTTTAGCACAGAAAACATCCATTTTTCCGGCATTGGTAGTGTTGAATCCAGCCTCATAGCTACAAACCCAGAAGATCTCTCCAATGACTCATTACTGGAATAAATGTTTCTAATGTTAAAGGTATGCAAATAGAGTTTAACCGGGTGAAGGGAGACTCTGTGATTCAATAAATAAAGTTGAGACTGTTACTGTGGTTACTGCGGACTCTATTTGCATACAAGCTTATCTTGTTTTTAAAGCAGAAGAAGGAAAAAGAGGAGGAAGAAAAAAAAATCCCAACTTTCACCACATGGTCACAAAACACAATCTCAATAAAGCACAGGCGTTCGAGCTAAGTTAAAAAGCAAAAAGTGCTTAGTGTGGAAGAATCCAAAACCCACTGAAAACGTTTTCTAGAATGTAGAGAACAAACATGGGACTAGCCTCAGGTCATCTTACTGAGAAAATTGCACAATCAAACTTTTTGCCACTCATGTCTGTTGTGTTAGGTCAGAACCGATTCTGTTACTACTCCGATTACAGGAGTCTGTCCTGCCTCAGTTATTGGACTAATGACAGTGCCTGTCCCTTGCTGTGTCTCCAAGCCAAGCATACACTCCGAATGACGTACAATAGGGAAACGTAAAAAAAAAAAAAAAAAAAAAAAAGAGAGGCTCCCTAATTCGAATCTTATGCTATATATCAAATTGTAAATCTTGCAACTTTTAATACTGTGATGTGAGACCGAAATCCCTTGTAATTTTTTAAAGAAAGCTCAAATTGTTCACTTAAAAAAAACCTATCTGCACAGGTATGTTATTATCCATTGTGTGCTCTGGAAAGAGGCTTATTCCTTGCTAATCCATGTAAGGTTTTTCAGGGGAGTTGCAGAATGAGCAAACTACATGCTTACTCAGGAAGAGAATGGATGCAAAGAAATAGTTGAGAAAATAATCTAAATTAATCACACGTGTAGTTGAGGTTGAGGACGTCTGAGGGAGCTCATCAGGCAGTCAGGTTTCCTTTGGGGAAGGTGACTCTCTTCGAAGGTGATATTGAAGAAAAGAACATCTCAGACTCTGGTTTGCAGCACATCGGACGCTCCATCTTCAACTAGCTGACTCACCAACTTCGAGATCTGATAAGGCCACGGAATGAGTGAAAAATGTTTGGGAAAACACATTCAAATGTTTTAAAATTCATTTCATAAATATCTCCCTATATTTGTCTTTATATAGTTAGACAATCTAGTTCTGGAGGGGGGGGTGTCAAGATTTTTCTGAGACTTTGCTCATGGACAAAATGGAGCAAGTGTCCTATTTTTAGTTACTGTGCCAAAAAAAAAAAAAAAAGTCTGATCCTGAAGTGGAAAGGGAGAGAAAGGAGAAGTGATAAGAACCTTATGTACTTGGAATAGAGGTGATATGTTTCTTATTTGCTGTGCTTGATCTAAGATTGTAAATTCAGGTATATCTATTACTGGGATTAAAAAAAAAATCTACATATGTATTTTTTAAGAAGTTACCCACATGTTTCTGATACCAAATTTAAAAGATGCAAAAGGGTTCAGGGAAGAAAAGCAAGTCCCTCTCCTACCCGGGTCCCCAGCCTCCCAGTTCCCCTCCCTGGAGGTCACCAGTATAGCCAGCCTGATGATTTCTTTTTAAAGCAGATAATTATCCTGTCAACTTGGTTTTCCACTATAAGGTGAATACGCCTTTTGTGGCCTTTATTCCTGGATAATTTGCTCTGAAATATCTCAAGATGCAGAGAAAAACAGAGTTTCAGTGGTATGGTAGTTTTTACCTGTTAGGGTTTTAATTTGGCTATTGGCGAAACCATTTTTATCCCATACTTTATTTTTAGAGACATTCTGTACCATCCTGCCCAGTCTCCCCCAACCCAGAGGAATCGGGAGGGTGGAGAGGACAGAGGGAGGGAGGGAGGGAGGGAGAGAAAGAGAGAGAGACTGAACTGTTGTACAGCATTAGCATTTTATAAGATTTTATAAGATAAAGAAAAAGAAAGTGAGATTTAAGAAGTTTACATTATTTTCAGCATATTAGAAGAATGACCCTAGTAAAATATTAGGTGAAGAAAAGTAAAATCTATCAAGCACTATGTGATTTTTCAAAAGCTGAAAAGAAATACAGCCAAATACAACAGTGGTTGTTTCCATGTGTTATGTGTTGGGTTTATGGGTGCTTCCTGCATTTTTCAGGTTTTCTATAGTGAAAATCTTTCTAATCATAAAAATCATTAAAAACCGAATCATAAAAATCAAAAAGTATTTTTTAAAGAAGCATATACTTCATGCAAGAGTGTTCTTGATGTTTTTCTAAGAGACATTGTACAACTTGAGGACTCAGGTTTGAGGAACGTCGGTGTCCATACCACATACATGAAGTATATCGACTTAATAATAATACCCTCCTAGTTTATTATGGAGTTATCTTGAATAGTTCTGGTTCATCTTCTGTGACCAATGCTATATTTTATTTACATTTGTTCAACAAACTTCTATGGTTTAACCATATAGACATCATTTCAGCTTCTGTTCTCATGATTGGAAGATGGTATTTTTAATACTATATTGGGCATTCTGTATCAGGTCAATATGTATTAATTAGATTTAAATATCGAGAGTCTGATCGGCATTTCTTAAAAGGGTGAATCTTGACACCTACAATAAACTTGAAAATAGATTAAACTCTACCATATGGTACAAAAACCTGGCAGTAGTTTTTCGGCTTAATCAGCTTATTGATTCATTTATATTAGTAATGCTATTTTTCTGTTGTATGTCTATGTGTGCTTAAAGTAAAAAAGGACAAAAATAAGTTGGGGGGGTGATGGTAGAACATTTTAATCACTTTCAAATGTTCCCATAAACTCAAACTCATATACTCTTGCTCAAGAAATTCCTTGCCGAATTATTACAAACTTGTTTGCCAAATCTCTCTAGCTTTCTTCTATTTTCTTAATCTTAAAAATTATACAAGACATTAAGTATTGCTGGCTGGTCAGGAAATCTAAATGTTTTCAAAACACATTCAAATGTCATAGGAAAGATTTTTAAAAATCAGATTTCTACCCTTAAAAAACAGTTTAAGTGTAAGAACCAGAAAAGAGCAAAACCATCTTAAGCCCTGCAAAAGAGTCAGTTTTTCCCCATTCATGTTGAATGGAATTTAAATAACTGTTTGTTATCTTCAAATGTCTTTAAAGGTCTACAGAGAATATCTGAATAAACGGCCAGTCTCTATGACTAAGGAAATACTTCTACTAATGATCCATGATAGGCAAAGAAATATCAACAAGGCCAGGAGGCCTTGTTGAAGTCACTATCTAACAAACAGTGGCAGCAGGCAGCTGGCCCAGCTAGATGCTGAAGGAGCAGTGGTTGTGCCCAAACCATTACAGGTTGGCTATGATTATTTCAGTCCATGGAACAACTCCAGGTGGGCACCACATTCACACTGTACTCTAAGTAAACAGAATAAAATAGACCATACTGTGGAGAGTAGGTACCCTCAGGTTCTAGACAGTGGAAGTCCTGAATCATTACAGGTTGAGATGTCAGCGTCTTTCTAAGGGATATACTGTGTTTTGCAGCATACCTGCAAAACTAAGAGAAACCTAAAATCTTTAACAACTTGGAAAAAGTAAAAGAGGAAGGGAGAAATTGATTTCTAATAAATACATAGGAATTGAAGACAACTTTAGACTGAATTCAGATTTAATCATTTTTTCAGGAGCAAAACTCTCACTTAGATGTTAATAAGAACAAATTATTTCAATCTTGATTTCTTTGAAGTTAAAAGAAGACTGTTTCTTGGGTTCAGGATTGCGTTTCACAATGTATTACTGTTGTTGTTTTTTTTTTTGGCATAGGCAGGCAGTAGGAATCGAACCCGGGTCTCCAGCATGGCAGGTGAAAATTCTGCCACAGAGCCACTGTTGGCACCACAATGTATTACTTCTGTAAATATTTTTTTCAAGAAAAAAAATCTATGCCATAATTACTTCTCTATTAAGATAATCTCATGGTCATGGGGCAGTTTCCTTTTGAGGTTTCCATGCACTCTCATAGTATCTTGTGATATAAGCAAGGAGCAGGTAAACCGAGGGAGGGATAGGTTCAAACTGTGGCTCTTACATGACACAAGAATACCAAAGCTCAAGGTCTCTTTAATTTAAGCCATTGTACTTAGCTCTGGATTCCACTTCGCATAACTGTTAAAGGAAATGCATTTTAATGTTAATTTTCCATCATAATTATCATGTAGTATATAGGTAGCTCATTTTCTGGAGTCAGCATAAAAGGAAAGGCTCTCATTCTCAAGATATCCAAACAAGGGTTGGTCTACCCCACTAAACAGCCTTAGAAGTTCTCAAATGTTAGAAATGTCTTCAGAAAAAATAAAAGTCCTAAGTAGAGCTTCTTTGCTCCTTCTTAGACCTTTGAGAAGGCAGGTTTGTCATTAAGGCAGACACTTGCTTTCTCTTGGGGCACATAGCAATGGGCTTCTTTTGTGTTCTCTTATTTGCAGCTGAAGTATTTAATTAAAAAACAAATACAAATCTATCAACCTTGGGGTCAAAAAGAAGAACTCTTTTTAAATATGTAGTTTAAGGAAGAGAGGACCAAAAGAGGGAAATGGAATGAGGCATCAAAGAACAGACTTGGTATCCCTGAAACTGCAAAAATGGTGTTTCTCCAATTAGTTTTTAAAAAGTGTCTGTCAAGTAAGTCAATCACCTGATTAGAGTTATTTTACATTTCTTTAAAACCTCTGAAGTTCAATGTAAATAACTGTTAGGATGATTAAATTCAATATGTACAAGGAGAGTATGTTTGCTGAGAATTTGACATTTCAATTAAGGTTGCAATAGCGCCACCGCTGCCTTTTGAAATGTGATTAAATATATCACATTGGAAAACCGTGTAATCTTGTTTGGAAATCTTCCGGACGCTTTTGTATCCTTTATGAGTTCTGCCAGGGAACTTTAACACAAATCATAAACTTTATTTAAGTAATTTGCTACTAAAAAAGGAAACTTCTGGCCCAGTTCTTTGAACTTTTTGACTATTAATAACCACGAAAGCTGTGTTTTCAGGTTGGTAATGTTTTCGTCTATTCTGTCTCCAACTGTGATCTGTTATGCACGGTGTCCATGAAGTCTGGAAACAAAGAAGAATATGCATCCCGTCATCAAGGACATCTTTAATCTATAAAAATTAGGACAGACTAGAGTATACCAGAATAAAATAAAACAGAGTCAAGAAAAATAAAATGACACTGAATTTCCATAGAAAAATAAAATAACACTACGTTTCCAGATTGTATGGAAATCCTCTAAATGAACTTATCGAGTACACTGAGCCAACTGAGTAGCTGGATGAAATGGGAAACTCCACTGCAGGAAGTGGTGCTTTTCAGATGCTGCTAATTAAGGAATGTGGAACACTTCCTTCTGAGACAGCTTGGCGGTATGTAGAACTCTGCGCTGCTTACATGATTATTGCATGAAACTTTAGAAATGAAACCAGTCTCTTGTCACTTAACATTTAAGAGGCGAGAGGTGGTATATGTGTGTGTGTGTGTGTGTTTCAATGGTTCCTAATCTTAAAACTGGTTAGTTGCAGCTGGTCTTTTTTTTTTTATCAGCTGATCATATTTACTGCAAAGTCTCAGATGTCACACTGCTATCCCAAAGAGAAGATTTGAACCATTTACCAGCAAACATTTTAAGGTACACAGGTTTATCAGAGAATCCTGGGGATTCACTAGAATTACACAGCTATAAAACCCTCTCTGTGGGACTTCAGCTCTTCTTATTTTTAATTTCTGTTTGGTAAAATAAGAGTTAATTTGTTTGATTTCAAAGAGGTATATTAGAGAAAATAGAGAAAAATAGAAAGCAGAAAAAAGGTCATGCATATCCCATTATCCAAAGACAGGCATTTTAAATTTAATTATAAAAAATTTGAAACATACACACAAAAATAGAATAGCAAAAAATGAGCCCCTATATACCCAAAATCCAGTTCTACAATTTAACCGTAATTGTTTAAATTCTCCAATGTTTTTCCTTTGTGAAAGTACTATAAGTTCCAAGATATGTCATTCTCTTCTTATACACTTCAGGATGCATCTCTAAAAAATATATATAGGCATTTTCTCTAATAACCCATAAAGCCGTTATAAAGCTAATTTATTTAACAATAAGTCCAGGTTATTGTATGACTATCAGTCCATAATAAAATTTCCCTGATAAGAAAACCGATTTTAACATTTTATGTGTGTACATATCCTTCCTTTTTGCTTACTAATAAAAAGACTTACAGTTAATTAAAAACACACTTTTGCATCTTGAGTTTAACATTTTCTATTATAATGATCTCCCAAGAGTATATATTTTCAAAACTTTGCAATTTTTAAACGTCTGGATGTAAGCTCTTCCACTTTGAAGGGCTATCTTAGATTAACCATGCATCTATTTGTAAATTATCTGGAGAGAGAGAGTGTGTGTTTTTCTTCTTCCTATAGTAAATCTTGGTGCCATGAATATTTGTGTTCTCAAAGCTTTTTCCTTCATTAGGGCTTGTTTCCTTAGGATCGATTCCTGGGTGTTATTGCTGCATCAAAATGTAGGAACATTTGTAAGGCCCTTGACTTGTCTTAGTGAGTTGTTTACAAAAGGACTCTACCAATTTACACTTCCACTTACTAAGGATGAGAGAGCCTCTATTAAAATGTTTAAAGGCAGTGCTTTTCAGAGCCCTGATGCATCGTGTGCTGACTTATGTTTGTCATACGATCAGAGTCATCTCAAAATAAATAAATACATATTTCCTATGGCTATAAAAACTTAGCATGCGCAGACTGCCAAATGACCACAAACTAACTTTGATTAAAGGAGGAAACCGGTCTACTTGTTGAAAATGTGGTAATGAGATAGCTTCCACCCAGCCGGGAAGCCCGGCCCCAGAGGGGGAGGGGAGCCTGCTTTTCTCCCTGCCTTTCTACCTATTCCGAAGGAGGTAGAAATTGAACAGGTCAGCTTTCTCTTCTTTTTCTTTAACTTTTTTTTTTTTTTAAATGCTTGATATTTTATTTGTT
>PVIY010004971.1:51835-68870 GCA_004026745.1 Myrmecophaga tridactyla
TTTTTTTTTTTTTTTGAGGCAGGGAGAAAGAAAACCATCTCTTTACTGTCATGTTTACAAGGAGAGAGGGGAAAAGAAATAAGGAAGTCGATAGATAAGAAGATGGTACTTAGAAGACCAGCACCTGAACTTTTTTTTAAATGAATTTTTGTTTGTTTTTTTGTTGGAAATAGTTCAGGAAAGATGATCCTTTTATCCATATTTGCTTTTCACTGCTTTCATCCCACTCAACCATGTCAAACTAGTTCCTTAAAGCAAGTGGAAACAAAACATATAGTCTCTTTTTTTTAATTTAAGAAAACACACAATACGCTTAGGACCATGAAAAATGGATATTTTAGTTAGCTTGACCATAGATGTATTTAAATAAAGTATCCATATGGTCATTGTAAAGACTGTGTTTGGGCAGTAATTTTCATAAACCAATTTAAAATTAAGGCAACAAGGAAAAAATCTACATACACAGATAGCAAAGTTCTTAAATTCTAAGTATTAAAAACGAACTTAGATTCCATTTGATCAGCTGTCAAAACTGTGAATGTTCTCAAAATATCAAGTAGAAAGTTCTTACAAATATGTGCATTGCTATAGTAATGACCTGTTACTAAATATATTTTCCTTATTTCATGAAAATATGAAGATACAAATATTTTTACCATTAACATAACATATAATCTCTTATTTTTTCTTTTTTACCTACAATAAATAGTAGCTGTTATTTATGTGTATTTAAAAATATTTTTAAGAGGACAAGCAGGCTTAGTATTTGGAAAAACATGATAACCACTTTAAAAATATATATTATAATATATAATATATTGTTAAAGAAGCCAAAAGGATTAATTACGTTAAAGAGCTGTCTTAGAACGGGGAGCCATCCAGAGAGAATAATGGCTAATGTCATTTTGGCTGAATGTTCATTGAGTGATCACCACATGCCAGGCAAAGTTTTAAGACTTCCTTCTGATAATCTTATTTTAACCCTCATAGGGATGGGTGCATTGGGTGACATTGTTAGTCCCATCTTACAGGTGAGGTAGGGAGTGTTGAGGCATCTGGCTAAAGTCTCTCTGTGGTTGAGCAGTGTTGGGATTTGAATCCAGGTGGTTTCTCTCTAAAGCACTGTGTATTTTGTTCATTTCCGGTTTCTGAAAAAACCTGCTGTGCTAGTATTGGGAGCTGTGGAGCAAATGCCCTTCAGCTGAAAGTCATGAAGAGTTGAGGAATTACAGTCCTGAACTGTAGGGCAGCTGTCTGGTCTCCAGTCTAGAGGCGTGATTCTTCTGTCACTATAAACCTATTAGGGATTTGGCTCTGGCCTTAATCTCATTTCCAGCACCCCACCCCCGCCCGCGCGGAGTCTCCAGGTTCTTCTGTCTGAGGGTGTGGTTTGAGAGGGCACATCTACAGGCACAAGACCTGGAGCTCCTCCACTTTGTGCTCCCCTGGTGCCACCTTTGACTCTGGCTCCTTCCAGGGTCTCGCTGGCTTCGCCTGACCTCCAGTTGGAGAAGATGCCATGGACTCCTCGAGGGCAGGCCATCTCTGAACAGCCGTGAAGGCTGCCCGGACCAAGGTATACTTCAAAGAATTCTGCCTGCTTTGTCTACACTGGGCCCTCGAGCCAGTGATTAAGAGCTCCCTCGGTCTCAGCATGAACAAATCTGGGTTCCAATCTTGACTGTCTCCCTCCTGCACTGTAAACACACTTGCTTCTCTTTTCAGCTCCTGAATAAGTTCCCTGGTAGGGTCCTTCAGTGAGTAAGAGCCTGTTTATGGGTATCAGACCTGGTTGTTGTTTTGAAACTTTTTTATTTTGAAATAGATTAAACTTACAGGACAGTTAGCAGAAATAATACAAACCCCATACAGAGAAGTCCAGCGTGCCCCTCCCCTCCCCTCAAATACCCAGATCCTCCGGTTTTAACATTTTGCCACATTTGCTAAATCATTCTATTTATTTTTTTGCATTTATCTGTCAATCCATTTTCTGAACACTTGAGCTTAGGTTGTGGCCATGATTTTCTTGAATACTTACTACTGCCATGTACATTTCTGAAGAACAAGGATATTCTGTGTAACCACTCTAAATTCAGTTATCCACTTTAAGAAATTTAACATTGATATAAAGCTTCTAATCTATAATCCAATTTTTTATATGCCCCAATAATGACCCTTTGAGCCTTTTCTCCTCCCTTGCTGGATCCCATCTAGGATTATGTATTACATTTAATTGTCATTGTCTAAAAGTAAGAATTGTCTCCTTAGTCTTTCTTTTTTAAATTGGAGGAACATATATACACTGTAAACTTTCCCATCACAACCACTCCATGCATTGCATTCAATGGGGTCAGTCACATTCACCACATTACATACCCTTACCACCTTCCATTACTAAAACTTTCCTATTTCCCCAAACAGTTAACCCTACACCCATCATGTTTTCACTGCTATTCTCCCTGCCCATCCCACCCACCCTTCCTGCAGTTACACTCTAATTTCTGTCTGTATGAGCTTGCATATTCTCTTTTTTCTTTATAATTACCGTAGGGCTTAAATTTTAACATCCTAAATCTATTACTATCTTGTTTGCTTTGATACCAACTTAACTGCAATAATATATAGAAACTATGTTCCTATACCCTTCTACCCCTCCACCTTTATGTAGTTCTTGTCACAGATTACATGTTTATACCTCATGAGTATAAAATCACATATTTATTATAACATTGCCATTTAGATCTTGGAGGAAGCAAAAAAAGTAAAGTTACAAACCCAAAATACAATAGCACTGGCATTTATATTATCCATGTCATTACTTTCACCAGAGATCTTTATTTCTTCATGTGGCTACAGTCTATTGTCCTTTCGTTTCACCCTGCAGAACTCTCTTTAGCATCTCTTGTGGGGTCCTCTAGTGGTACTGAAGTCCCTTGGCTTGTGTCTAAATGGGGATGTCATTATCTTTCCCTCATTTTTTTTTTTTTTTTTTTTGGTATGCTGTGTGGTGGGGGTTACATTTCACTCTTTTTCCATTTGAGTGTCCGGTTATTGCAGCACCGTTCGTTGAATTCTTTGGGGAAGGGGGTTGGGGTGGTGGTGGTAAGTACACAGGCCAGGAATCAAATGCAGGTCTCCTGCATGGCAGGCGAGAATTCTACCACTGAACTACTCTTGCATCCTTCTTTCCCTCATTTTTGAAAGATTGTTTTGCTGGATATAGAATTTTTGGGTGGCAATCTTTTGCATTCAGCACTCCAAACATGTCATCACATTGCCTTCTTGCCTCATGCTTCTGATGAGAAACTGGCACATAATTTTATTGAGGCCCCCTTGTACATGATGTTTTGCTTCTGTCTTGGGGCTTTCAGAATTCTCTCTTTATCTTTGGCATTCAACAGTCTGATTATAATGTGATGCCTATTATAATTTGCTGCATAAGTAGACAGGAGTCTATTTGAGTTTTCCTAATGTAAATTTGTTGAGCATCTTGAGATGTGCATATTTCTGTTGTTCATTAAATTTGGGAAGTTTTCAGTTGCTATTTATTTGAATATTCTCTCTGCCCCTTTCTCACTTTCTTCTCTTTCAGGATTCTCATAAGATGTAAATCGGTATGCCTTACGGTTTCCCACAGGTTCCTCAGCTCTGTTCACTTTTCTTCATTCCTTCTTTCTACTACTCAGACCGAATGATTTTCATTATTGTATCTTCATGTTCACTGATTCTTTCTTCTGCTAGCTCCAGTCTACTGTTATAGCCCTCTAGGGAATTTTTAATTTCTGTTAATATGGTCTTCAGCTCTGTTTGGTTCCTTTTCATCTCTCTGTTGATATTCTTTGTGTTCACCCATTGTTTTCCTGATTTCCTTTAGTTCTTTGTCCACAATTTCCTTTGTCAGACCTGGTTTTGAGTGCTGGCGAATTTCTCACTAACTGTGACTGCAGGCAATGGTATTCATAATAATAGCGTGCTTAACTGAGTGCTTACTGTGTGTTGAAACCTTACTGAATATTTAGGACCATTTTTAAAGAGTCTTTGTCTGGTATGTTCCAGGTCTGATCCTTCTCATTGAGAGTTTCAGCTGCTCTAATCTTCTCCTTTGCCTGGTCCATCACTTCCTGTTTCTTTGTATGTTTCATAACCTTGTGTTGAAACCTAGGCAATTTGATATTTTAATGTGTTACCACTGAAATTTAGATGCTACAGCATCTGTTCCTTAAGCTTGTATCCATCTAGTTTTATGACTGGGTTTTCCCTGAATATAAGCTGCTAACAAAAAAAAAGAAGAGAGAAACAAAGAAAATATCTTTCCCAGTCTTTGCAGATTGACCTGTGCCAGTGTTCTCTTTCAGGGTTTATCCATACAATGAGTTTCAAAAATAGCTCCAGACCAAAGCATGGAGACCTTCCTGATCCTCTATGTGCCTCCCTCTACTCTGGAACACGTACATGTGGCTCTAGGAGTTTTCCCTTTACATGGTTACAAATGTCCCTTTTTCCCTATAAAAATGACCTCATGGTCCTGCAGCCAACATTACTGGACCTACAGCCACAGCCAACAGTCCCTTGCCCCAGGCAGCATGACTTGACTTTTCTCTCCATGTCCTGCAGAACAGCTCTGAGCCACCTTCTACACACAGGGCAAGTTCTAGGACAGCGAGACCCCTGGCATGTGCATGAAGGCCACTGTGCTCCTGGGATCAGGAATCTGCACTAAAGTGCCATCTGGTCTATGCCAAGCCCTTGAGGGGTGGGGAAGAGGCCCAACCAGGGCACTATGAAATACTACTGCTTTTAAGAAGTATTTTTCTTGATTTGGCACCTGCCCTGTTATTGCAGTCCTTTAACAGATTTCTGGAGCCCTGAACAAGACGTATCTGCATTTCTTGCTGTTTGTTCAAAGCTTCTGCAGTGGGGACAGAGCCCTGAAGCTTCTCACTCTGCCATCTTGATCAAGTAGGGCCTTCAGACCGGATTTTGAGTGCTGGCGAACTTCTCACAAACTCTCTCTGTGGGCAACGGTATTCATAATTAAGGGTTTACTGTGTGCTAAAACCTCACTGAAGCATTTTATTAGGAAGACTTATTTATTCCTCACTAATTCCTCAGTGAGAACCCTTATCTCCATCTGTAAAATGGGGGGAAACAGAGGCAAAGAGTGTGGTGGCAGAGGCAGCATAGCCGAGTAGTTGTAGGGTCTTGGCTAAAATCCAGAAAGCCAGTTTTAAGTACTTAGTCTTCTAACCGCTGCGCTGCATCACTGACGGCGTTATGGGCTCTACCTGGGTGTCCTGAAATGGTACATAAAAAGTGCTTGGCTTTAACAAAAAAAGTACCTGATGAATGACAGCTATTATTATTATCTCTATTCTCAGGCCAGGGTCAGCTGCTTAGTACAAAAAAAAAAGGGACTGGGCAGGCCACAGTGGTTTAGCAGGCAAAGTTCTCGCCTGCCATGCTGGAGACCTGGGTTCAATTCCCGGTGCCTGCCCATGTAAAAAAAAAAAAAGAAAAGAAAGAAAGAAAAAAAGAAGGGACTGAGCAAGCATGGGCTTTGGAGTTAGATCTGGGTTCGAATAGCACTTTATTCCAGTTGTCAAATCTCAAGTAAGTTAAAACAGTTACTAAATCAGAATGTTAGTTAACCTCTGGAGACCTCAGTTTCTGCATCTGCCGAATGGATTTAAATATAAACAGGTTATCAGGAGAACTAAGTAACACCATGGTATAAAGTATATGTAAAGTGAAGACAGGCACACATAGCAAGAACTTCAGTTGTTTTATTTTCCCCTTCTTCTTATCTTTTCTCTTCTTATACTGCTATTATCATTTTTGTTATTGTTGTAAAAGTAACCTGGAAACAGGGACACATTTAAAATCTGAGTGATTTCAGCAAAGGAAACTATCTAGGATACTATTTTTATAAGTGGTTTTTCTTTTATCAGGCTGTTCTAATAAGCCTCTCAGTACCCACCCCAGGTCACGTTGCTTCTCTGCTCATAACCCTTGTCTGGTGCTCGGGCTCAGAGTAAAATCCAGTGTTCTTAATTGTAAAAGGCCCCAAGCAATCATTATGCAGCCCACCCACCCCACCCTTCTTTTCCAACTCTTCCCCTCTTACTCCACACTCTCAGGCTTTCCTGCTGGTCCTTGGACCACTGGGCACACTTTGCTTCGAGGTCCTTACCTGGGACACTTTTCCCCTCAAACTCCTTGTGGCTCTCACCGTTGTCCCCTTCAGATTTGTACTCAGATGTCCTCAGAGTGAAGGCTTTCTGGATCTGCCCACTTAATGTCACCCCCACCCACCGCCTCTATTCTCCACCCCCTTGCTTGCCTTAATTTTCTCCATAGCACTCACCATCTAGTACACTATAATCTTAAATGTTAACTCCATGAGGACAGAGGACTTTTTTGGTATGCTGTATGGTGGGGGTCACATTTCATTCTTTTTCCATGTGAGTATCCCATTATTGCAGCACCATTTGTTGAATTTGTTGTTTCTTTTTTTGTTAGTTTGCTTGTTTGGAAGTGCATGGGCTAGGAATTGAACCTGGGTCTCTTGCATGGCAGGTGAGAATTCTACCACTGAACTACTCTTGCATCCCCAGGACAGAGGATTTTTATCTGTTTGGTCCCTTGATCTGTCTATCCCAAGCAGCTAGCACAATGAGTGCCAGGCACACAGTAGGTGCTTAATACATATTTGTTGAATGAGAGAGTAGATGAGTGAATGGAAAAGTACAGAGACCATACATTTAATTACTTAAGATGGCTAAGTGTGGGAACACTTCCCCAGGGCCAGGCCCCGCGGCAGGTGCAGCAGAGATGGGAGGAAATGCCTTCCCTTCAAGGGGCCTGCAGTCCATTTGGGTGGAAAGACACACATCCAGGGCAGGACAGAGTACTGTGAATGCCATAAAGGAGGGGCATGAACAAAGGAGAGCATTAGTGAAGGATGTAGCATTTGGGGTGGGCCTTGTGGGATGGAAAGGATGGCAACAGACCGATGCTTTGCATAAATATGTGGCATGTGTGTTTGGGGATAAGGAAAGAAAGGCTTATCAATGCTTATCAAAAGCCTTTGATAAGGGAATAATATGAACTTCATTCCTCATTGTTTTCTTTCAGAGTACTTAATACAATTTGTAGTTACATGTTAATAGGCAACTAATTCTAATTATACAGGTAAAATATGCATGTGTTCCATGTAAAAAGAACATTTAGTCACCAACTAAACTGTCCTGGTTCCATGGTAACATTGCAGAATTAAGAACTTCCCAACTTTTATCCATGCATTTGCATAGATATTTCTTATGAGACCCTGTGTGTATATACATATACATACCTACTTATATATATATATTATACACACATGTATATTTTCTTTAGAAAATATTGTGTTTTTTTCAAATAAAAAACAGCACCATAATGAACCTATCTTTTTGTAACTTGAATTTTTTGTTCCATAATATCTCATGGTGATCTGCTCTGTGGGTACATGTGGCCTCACTTCATTCTTTCCTATTGCTGTCTATATCCTAAAACTTGGAAATACCAAAGTTTATGGGGCCACTTGCCTTTTGATGGCCACGTAGGCTGTTTCTAATTTTTTACTATCATAAACAATGCTGCAGGGAACATCCTTGTATACGCTTCTTTGTGCACATGAATGATTATTCTCTAGAGCATATATTGTAATTATAAGTCTATCTATTTAGGCCTTAATTTGTTTGATGCCTGTTTTTCCTACTAAAACATCCTCTGTGAGAGTAGAAATCTTTTTGTTTTGTTCCTCATTCTTTAATTACGACCTCAGACAAAGGAGGTAGTTAATTAATATTTATTGAACGAATCAGGCCGAAATGGGCAGTTGGGGCCCTGGTGTGCTTTTGCATCCTAAGAAGGAACTATGACTTATTTTGGTAAAATTGGGGTTTTCACGCAGGGTGGTAGCGGGATGACCATTAGTGGGGTTTTAGGAAAAATATTCTGGACTAGAAAAAGGACAGTAAAGGAGGGAGGATGAGATAATTCCACAGGTCAGAAGGAAACAAGAAGCCAGGAGGGTGGGAATGGAAAGGAAAGGTTGCATTTGAAAGAACTGGGATGATAGGATCTGTAAGGTTTACCAGCTGATTAGATATGAGGGACAAGGTAAAGGTAGGCATGGAAGGTACATAGCTAGGGTAGGACATTTGAGCTTTACAAACATTTATTGCCTCCCACTTCTGTGCAGAAAGTACTCTGCTAATTGCTGTTGGGACATAAATTTGTATGGCCTCTCTTCCCTCCTTTCAACAGAGATTTGCAGTCTGGTGGGGAAGACAGACCAAGAAGATGTGATGCCTGAGAGGGGGCAGGAGACTGGCCGAAGGGCTGTTCCAAATGAAATATTGCTGTTCCCTACTGGGGAAGGGGAGGAGGTTGGGTGAGGATGTTTCAACCCTGCCCCAGAGCCACACATGGCTGACTCTGGTGAACATTTGGGAAATGGGATGTCGAGAAATATCTACCGGTGTAGCCCTTTAGGAGAAAAGAAATTCAGGTTTGTCACAGAGCTGGGGTTTGACCTTGGGTTCAACTGGTCAAGTGACTTTAGTGTAGTCTGGAAGGTAGAGAAACAAACTCCTGGCTGAGTGACCTCAAGCAAACTGATGGTTAAGACAGGTTACTTAACCATCCGGAGCCTTCGTTTCCTCTTTTTTTTTTTTTTTTTTTTCAAAGGCAGTTAAAGTTAGAGTGGTGAAGATTAGAGTTCACCTAGCACAGTGTCCAGCATGCTTCTATGATGCAGCTCTGATTCTATGATCCTTAACATAAGGAGAGGAAGATGCCAGCTTGAAATAAAAGGTCTCCAATTTCTTCAAGTTTGTCGTGCCCTCTTTGTTTAACCAGGAAGGGATCTTTCAGGAGATAACATTCTCTTTTGAGGAAGAAACATTCATTTGAAGTTGAATAATCTCTTCAGTTTTACTCCATTTCCTTTCAGTGGCTTTGGCATAAATTTCTCGGAATAAAATCCAGTTTTAGCAGTTTCCACATCATTGGGAATAATTGTCTTTATCCAAGAGCCATTGTGCGTTTTAGGTAGGGCTGTGCTATGATCAGATTTGACTTTTGAAAAGATCAGTTTGGCTGCTGAAAGATTGTCTGCTTTTCTGCTGTAAGGAAGCTCTGTAAACACGGACTTTGGTCAATTTGCTTGCAGCTGTATGCCCAGCATGTGGGAAATTATAGCTGAGCTCATAGTAGGTTTGCATTCCATTGGTTGAAAGCACACTTAATCTCTTTGCATTAAAAGTGAGACTAAACTACTCACCTCCTGGTGTTACTACGAGACTATAATGAGATCATGGATATAAAGTGTCTTTTACATCATATTCATTTACTCAGTTTTCATCAAGTATTTATTGACCATCTATTATGTGCAGAGCGTGGTTCAAGGTCCTAGGGATATGTCAGTGGGGGTGAGGAAAGGCTTAGCCAGTTCCTGGATCTGAAAGGAGGCCCCTGTGGTACCTGTGTGGCTGGAATGCAGTGAGGGGGAAGATGTAGCCACTGAGGTTGGAACCCAGGCAGGGGCCTGGGTTTTAGAGAGGCCATATGTCCCAGTGAATAAGGACAGAGGCTGGACCCTGCCTCCCAGCTCTGTTGCTTACTACCTGTGGGCGTTGGGTCCCTCTCAGGTTTATGGTCTGTAAAATGGGGGAAAAATATAGTTCCTGCTTCACTAAGTTGTTATGTGGATTAAATGAGTTATAAAGGAAAGATCACATACTGAGCACTCATTAAATGCTGACTCTTTTCAGCTAGTGTCTCAGCATCCTCTCTTCTTTTGGTGTGAAACTTTTGGGGAATGGTGCTTGGGTTCACCCAGACCAACCCAAAGGAGAAAAATACAGGTGATGCTTTTGGGTATGAGTTTGGACAAGTCCCTGCTCTTGATGGAGTTAACAGTCTGAGTGAGACCCCAAACAAAATTCCTAACTAATGACCTATACAAACAAAAAGATTTAACAGGCCATTTGCCTCACCCAGAAGGAAGAAAGCAAGGAAGAGGAGACAAGGTCAAAGAACCTACTGTGAATGCTTTTTCTAGCAAACTATGGAAACTCTCTGAGTTTCAGATTATCCATCAGGGAAACAGACTAGAGTGCCAAGGGGTTTGTGTATGTGTGTTCAAAGATGAATCCTGACCCCTATGTGGAGTTGATACATAGTAGTCACAAAATTAATCATTTTTACCTATAATATGGCACGGGGTCAACACAGACTCCCCATTTTACAGATGAAGAAGCTGAGCCAAAGTTCAGTTCCCTTTCTAAGGGAACTCACTGTGGGTAAGTTCCAAGTATGATCACTCATTTCTATATTCATCTGTTTGAAAGGCACTTATTGGTTACTACTATATGCAGACTTCATACTGAGATTTGGCGATCCAACAGAGAATAAGACACAGAGTTGTCTATTTTCATGGAGTTGAAAGTCTAATGGGAGAAGGATGGAGCCAGGAACAAATTATTACTACAATTTGTAATGGGTATTACTGCATTGGTTTGAAATCTGGGGGTACCTGTTAGGGATACCTGATCTCATGCCAGTGGTAATCCATCTTTCTACCCACTCTTTCTTTTCAATCTACTTTCACTTCTAGAGAGTCTCATACAATTCCATACTTTTACATATCCATCGGTGGTGGAGCACTGTGGGAGGAGAGGGTCTGAGAGTGAAATTCAGAATTCATTCCTGGACATCTAAATGGAGATAGAGGAGGCAGTTGGAAGTATGTTTGGCAGTTGAGGGGTGATGGCCAGGTGGGAAATACATTAACTTAGGAGACTTCAATGTACAGTTGGTATTTTGAACCATTGGACTAGATGGAATTATGTAGGGAATGAGTAAGAAAGAGAAGAAAAGGAGGCCTAGCATTAGGCCAGGGACACTTCAAAATTTAGAGATTCTGGGAAAAGAGAAAGAACCAGCAAAGAGGACTGAAAAGGAGTACCCACTGAGGACTGAGGTAAATCAGGAGAGCAAAGAGCCCTAAAACCAAGAGAACAGAGGATTTAAAGCAAAAGGGAGGGATGAACTCCATCAAAAGCTGCAGATGTGGCAAATAGAATGAGGACAGAGCACTAATCATCAGATACTCTCTCATAGGCAGACTCAACTCCCCTGTTCTGGCCATGGTCCCTACAAAGTCCTGTCTTATTCCCTGTTCCCTTAGCCTCATTCATTGGGACCCAGATACCCTGGCCTTCGTGTAGCTCTTTCCCCAAGCTAGACTCTCTTCCATGCCAGCCCCTGAGTTCTCACTTCTGTCTATGGAATGCCCTTCCCCCTCCTGGTATGCCTGACCTCACTGAGGTCTCTGCTCCTCAGGGAGTCCCGGGCCCCCAACAATTCTGGGTTTATGAGCAGTGCAGGGCATGTTTAACTCTCCAAAGGGCTCCAAAAGGGAAGTATATTATTATTATTTTATCATCATCATCATCATCATCATCCCGATGGTACACAGAAGGGAAATCCAAAGAGTTTGATATTCTAGGATTAGGGAGTTTTTGAGGGTTGGAAAGAGAGTATTTGAGCCCAAGCAATGGGAGAGAATATTCATCAGATGCAGTGTTAGAGGGCACTGCTCAGAGAGAGCCTGGGTTGAGACCACTCTGAGAAAGAAAAGCCCATTTCCTGAAATGAATGAAAGAGTGCGTTACGTAAAGGAAACTCTAGGTCTGAAGGCTCTAGGTCAGGCTCTCCGCCTTTAGGACGCTAAGGACCTTATGTTCTAAGGTCCAGACGGAAGGCTCCACAGGTCGGCAGGGCCATCTCATCTGGGTTTATAAAGTAAGCTAGGGAGTTCTTTCTCCTGAGGCAATAGGAAGGCTTTAAGCAGGGCGGTGACGTGACGTGATGGATTTACATTGTAAAAGATCTCTCAGGCTATAGGGCGGAGAATGCATTAAGGTAAACCTAGAGAGGAAAAAAGCTTGGAGAAACTTGTGTGAACCCACTCTTTCTGGAAGAGTACCTTGGAGTAGTAAAGATGAAGATGAGTGAACAAAGTTGAGATATATTAAGGGAGAATATTTTATAGAGTTTGCTGTTGGATTAAAGGTCTGTACGTGGTGGTGGTGGGGCCGTGGAAATGAAATGATCACCATCTGACTTCTAGATTTTGACTTGAGTGAGAAGATGAATGAATGATGGTTCCTTTCTTGAGGTGAAGATGGTAATGGGATTTCAACAAATGTTAGTTACTTTTTCTTTCCCTTTCCCTCTCACCTTCCCCAATACGAAAGTTCCCCATTTGGACTATCAGATGAGTAAAGAAAGCTTTAAAGAGGTGTTCCAATGTTTTGGAACATGTGTAATTTTAAAGAAAGTTTACATTAACATTTTGAGTAAAGCCAATCTTGGAAAACCATCCAGAATGCTGGAGGAAGACACAAGTTGTACCTGCAAAGGTGAGGGAAAGGGCACTTTCCAAACTTGCCTATAGGACAAATATCCTTGAAATGAACAGTTCTTCCTTCAAGATTGATTGGTTTAATTAAATCAGGATTGTATCAAAACTGATTTAAATTGAGCTTTATTCCTGGCCACTCCCTTTTTGGTTTGCTTATAAAACCCAGCAATCTCATCTCTTCCAGTATTGTTCTGAGCCAGGTGGGCTGGCAAACTCACGGAGTCTCCAGTTTCCAGAGACTGCCTTCATTCTGAAAGGTAACTTCTGCCATGTTTTTTTTTTTTACCGTTTGTTATGATGTTTCATGGAGGGCTAAGAATTCTGAGATGAATTGAGTGGGGTCAAGAAACTTAATAGAAAAAGAGAGTAGCGTGGTGTTCTCTCCAGTTCTGTTTTTTTTTTTTTTTTTAAATCTCTACTTAATTTAGAGCGTTCAGTTGCGTTAAAAGGGTTGTGTCCCTGTTTTCTTCTCAAATGTCCTTTGTAGTTTGCAAGTCTTGGCAGCTTTGCCTAACTTTTTCATTTTCTTTTCCTGCTAACTCCTCACTGCAGTTTTTCAGGTTTTCCTGCCCTGAACACTGAATTCTTTTAAGTCGAGTATCTGTGTTGGCTCTGTTTCAACTCCAGAGATTTACATGCAGTTTCCAAATTGTTTTTCTATAATGGTTCCACAGTAAAATAAATACTTGTGAAATATCATAGGGCTTTCTGTTCTAAATAAGGCTGAGTCTTAAAAGATGCTTCCAATAAGTGTTAAATACTGCAAATTAGAAGGGCTTTTCTGTTGTTGTTGTTATGTTATTAGACATGAGAATGTCGTGGCAGGCAGAGAATCATGTTAGCTACATGAAGAGGCCTCATATGGCCGGGATTAAATCAGAGATAATGGTGTGATTTTTATAAGCGACCACTGGGAAAGATGTCTTAAGGAGTGTCTGTTTGGATAATTGTGGAAAAAATGAGGTGTAGCTGATGTCTGTCATATTAGAAAGAGGTGAAGTGGAGCTTTTTTTTTTTTTAATTCTCTCCCAGAGAAACATGTGCAGAGCATCAGTTCACATTGGAGGGGGCACTTCTTCCGGCTTCATTCTTTGTTTTTCTTGTCGGTGTTTCTGCAGCACCTGACTCCTTTAGAGTGGGTGGAGCTAAGTATATGTAGATCAACGTTTCAACGTTTCAATTTTCAATTCTTACAATAATGAGCTCTTCGCTTTTATTATAAAACCAAATGTTCCCAGTGTTATGTTACTTTTGGAGTTTCCATTTTTAATTGTTTTCACTATACATCCTTTCCAAATAAACCTTAAATATGTGATTCTTACATTCTAAGGGAAAAGAGTGTCTCACAGACAGCCTCGAGGCAATTTCAGATCACTCTATGTCCATTAAAAAACACAGTATGTATTTGTAACCCAGCAGTCAGAGTCTCAGGCAGAATTTTGCAACCATTTCCCAGTTGTGTTGGCATGTCTCCAGGAATAAGGTTCTTTGTGATTCTTTGCTCAAACATAAGGATCACATATAAAACTCTTAGGAGACAGATCCATTTATACAATTATCTTTCCATTTTAAAAGTTACAACAAAATATGTTCTGTTTAATTCGGGGGTGGGGTGGGAAAAACAGTAACAAACTTTGTGATGCTATTATGCTAACAAAGTGATGGCTTTGTGAGGGCATGGAGAAAAAGCACAACCGATTTTGCTCAGAAAACAATTCAGCAGCACCAAGGCCTGAGAGCAGGGAGGCTCATTGTTCTTAGTGAAACGATTATTTGTCAAAACATTTGATTGTTTCCCCTATTCCTACTGAAAAGTTTGGACTTTCCTTTTGCTCATTTTTGACACTAGGATTTCCAACGATCAGCGCTATTGTGTTTACAGCATTCAAGGTTTCAGAGTTCAAAGGTTATCCATTAACATGGAGAGTGAGGCTACACTTCTGTGGAGGCTGAACCTGGTCCCACTTGCTCAGTTTCTTTGTTTTGTAGCAGTGCTCCCAGTCACTTGTTTTGATAAGTTAAATGAAGTTTCTTGTTTATGAAGAGTATATTTTGGGACTGTTTTACAATATAACTACAAGGCTATTAGACATATTTTACAGAAAAGTATCTTCAGTGAGAAAAGGAAACCCAGTGCTAAAAAATGATTATTGTCAGTGTACCTGAGTGAAAAAAAAAAAAAATAGTGCTGCTTAAGAATCTACCTCTGGCACTGCTAATTAATTGTGAATAAGTAATTGATTCACTTCCTTTTTAAAAAAGACTAACCAGGCCATATATGGTGGTTAGTAGTTGTATATAAAACGGCAGAGAAACATCACACTTAGCAAATTCTTCCCTTTTGCTAAGGAGCTGTTTCTCAAATTCCTTTTCCTATGTATTAAGGATTGCATTGCTCACCAGCTCCACATCGTTTATGTAGTGCTTTTTTGACCGTTTTGGTTTATTTATTATTTGTACATTATATTTAAATGCCTCATTTGAAGGTTTTTTTTTCTATTTTGGACAAACCTAAGGCCAATTAAAAAAAAAATACTTGGCTCTTTTGTTTGTAGCTCCCTTTCACATTTGCATTCGTTTTCATTTGGGGGCAGAAAACTTAGTGCATCCGATTGTTGCTTCTTTGGTTCCTCGGAAGGTTACTTAAAATGAGGGAAAACACAGGTCTTCCGAATCATTACCTTTGTGTGTGTGTGTGTGGGGGGGGTGGCAAGGTAAAGTACAGTTGGGAAACACAAAATGAGTTGGACTGGGGACGATCGGGAAACATTAGGTTTTTCTTTTTCTTTTTTTTTTTTGTCCCCACCTTAAGCCTTGTTTCATCCTCAAGTGGGTTCCTATCAATACCGAATAGATTCTTGGAACCTAGGCTAAGTTTAGAAATCTCAAGTTGTAACAGGGAAACAATCCATTTTAGAAAGCAAAATCACAACAATTAAAGAATGGCTTTATGCGGTTACTAATTAGTTTTTATTTTTCATCATCTTAACTTCACATCCGATAAAAAGGCTGAAAACGTATGTTTTGTACACAGCTGCCTTCCAACTCCCGCACAAGCGTCAGGGTTTTTTGTTTGTTATTCTGGATGACCCAGGAGTTCGGGCCACCAGCCATCCCCCTCTCCTGGGCACACCTTGCAAGGGAGGGCGGGGGAGGCGGCGAGGAAGAAAGAGACAGGGTTCTGCGCCTGCGCACCACCCTCGTGCCCCCACCCCCGCCCCCTGTACCTGTCACTGGAACCGCCGGGGCGCGCGCGGGCCACGTTAAGCCGGACGGCGTCGGGGCGGCGGTAAGGCGCGTGCGCGGGAATCGAAAGGCGAGAGCCGGGAGCGCGCGCGCTGGTCCGCTCGCTCTCCTCCCGGAGGCGGAGTCTGCGGCGGGGGGCGGGGCAGGGGGAGCGCCGGCGCTGATCACGTGGGAGTCGGGGCGTGGCTGCGGAGGCGGGGCCGGGACGGCCGGTGAAGGCAGGAGGCGGGGCGTCTCCGAGCGGCGGGGCCGAGGGAGGGCGCAACAGCTGCTCCCTGAACACTTTCTGACCCAACAGTCCCCCAGCGCTGGATGCGCCGCGCCCCGGCGGCTCTAGGGACCCCCCGCGCCTGCACTGTCCCCGCGCGGACGAGTAGGGGGCGCCCGCGTCTTTGCCCCCCGTGCGCACCCCCGCCCCGCTCACCTTAGTCCCGCACCCGAGGTGAGCCCGGCCCCCAAATTCTCCGGGCGGGGGTGGGGTTTGGGGGGTGCTCCTTTTGGGGAGGGTCTTCGAGGCGCCGAGCCCCGAGGCGCCCTGCGGGATGGCTTCGCCGCTCGTCCAGTGGACCCCCAGTCTCTTTTGGGGGGCCGGGTGCGGGCGTGGAATCCGGGAGGTGTCCGCACAAAAGGCCGAGAGCAACTCCCCGTCGCCTCCCCTCCCTCCTGTCTTCCCCGCCCCCTCCTCTCCTCGTCTGCTCCCTCCTCATTCAAACCTCGGCTGGCTCGTGTGGTGTCAGTTCAGTCCCGGCCGCCGCCGAGCGAGGAAATGGCCGAGGAGCCGGAGCCGCAGGTAAAGGGGGCGCGCCCCCCGCCCGCGCCGAGCCCCAAAGGGCGCCCCCGAGGCCGTCGCCGGGGCGGGGTAACTCGCCGGCGCCGCCGGAGTCCCCCCGAGCCGCCCCGGAGTCTCCCGGTCCTCGTTATCTTGTCCCCCCCCCCACGGGTAATACCCCGCCCCGCCCCGCCTCCCCCCCATTTCTGCTTCTATTCCGCTGGGCTAGGGCGCCCCCCACCCACCCGGCTTCTGAGCGATTCCACCAGCGAGAAGGTGTTGGGCGAGCCCCTGGTGTGTACAGACAATGTTGTACCATCACACTCACTCTTTGGAATAGTCAAGATGGCTTGGGGTGGGGGAGGTTCCCCATATTCTTGGTCGGGAGCTAAGGGCCGGGAGGGGCAAGCCGGAGGGCGCCTGGGGGCTGCGTGGGTGGGGGCGTGGGGTCCGTTCCAGAAAAGTTGGGTCGCTCCGCTCGGCAGGTCCCCCAGTTGGCCCACTTGGCCTGAGGGGGGGGCGGGCAGAGGGGAGTGGGTGGGCGCGGG
>PVIY010004971.1:68970-98399 GCA_004026745.1 Myrmecophaga tridactyla
AAGATTTTTTTTCTTTTAATCTAACTCTTTGGATGGCCCTTAAACGCTTTAAAGAATATCTCAACTCAGTCTGGTGGGAGACCCAAAGCCATCTGAAAGTGGAACTAGGAACTCCGAAGGGCCGCAGGGATTGAAACGTTAGCCTGAAAGTGTTTCTTTCCTTTTTTTTTTTTTTTTTTTTAAAGGGAAGTTTCTGCCAGGAGGCGCCGGGTGGTGAAACCGCGCAGTTTCAGATGAAGAGCCCTCTCGGCTCTGGATTCGGCCCCCAGATGAGAACGGGATGGGACCGGGAGAGGGGTGCATCTGGGGGCCCCGGAGGCTGGGTCTGTGGCCGCCAGGGGCGTCCCAATCCGAGGGGACAATACCTGGCAAGCGGGGTGCGTGGGCCGGCATCAGGGTTCCGGGAATAGGGAACGACTTTCAGTTCCCGGGTTGGAACCCATGCTTTTAGGATTCAGGGTCGGGCCTCCGAGGACGGAAAGCCGCATTCTTGGGTTGGTGGGGGGGTGGGGGTGGCTGGGGTAGGCACTTTTCTGCAAGGTTTAGTTAAAGGAGCGGGAAGGAGTCAGTAGTGGCTACTTCTGGGACCCCCAGTATCCTGCTCCTACTTGCAGCAGCAGAAACTTGTTTTTTTATACGTTCTGTCTCCATTTTTTTTTTCCAAGAAAAGTCATTTCAAGACGTAAGGCTTTGGCGTGCTGTTTATCCACTTAGAAATTCCTTGAGCCTCGATTTATCTTCTGAATCAGCCTATAGGGCTTGAAGCTTTGAACATTCCTAAACACGTATTAAATAAATGGCGGTGGCACTGGTCCATTGGGTAGCTTGAGATCAGATCTTCTTGATCACCGTGTGCTACCGCGTATCGCGTTTCCTAGTTTTTTAGATCGTTTTGAAACCATTACTCTATGTCTTAAGAAGCCTAGGTCTGATTTAGTTCAGGTTGATTCAATTATGTCTTCATCGCTTTTGAGTTGCTTGAATGACTTGACATGAGATTAAGCTCAACAAAAGAAAAGGCAGGGTAACTACAGCTGCCGGCGTGGCCTGGTGGGCTAGGTAGGGGTCTAAGGGGGCCTTTCACCTTCTCTTTGGTATGTGTTAAAATGTTCATCTTGTACTGTACTGAACAGATGGATTGCTAAATTTTATAGTGTTTTGAGAATGAGTAATAGATCTAGAGTTTCTCAAAAGCCTTTATTTTATTTGTCTGAAGGGACAGGCACAAAGTAATAACCTAGTTGCTTTTTGTCTGAAAAATCCAATAGTCAAACCACTAGTTTGTACTTGCTTAGTTAATGTGTGCTAAGAACTTTTAAGGTGTGTCCTTAATGGTAGATGACTTCTTTCCCTTCTGAGAAGTCATGATTGTTTTAGATTCTGTTTTGCTCACTGCTCCAAAGACTACTTTGTTGTAGTGTGGGGTATTTTTTTTAGTCCTGGTGCTTTTGTCTAGGTCATCCCCCCCTCCAAATTGCTGCCAATTTTAATCAGTTATATAAGTATGAAATTCAAGAGGCAGTGACTTATTTTAAAACGCAGTTGTCAATAGTTACAGGACATAGTTTGAACTGTCTGCTCCAGTAGGGTTAATAATCTGGTTGTTTGGAGTTGGAATTATTTCGAGTGAAAAGGAAGGCCACTTCTTTAGACTTGCACATTTATTTGCATGCAGGAGGAGGAAGTAGAGGAAAAGATTACGACTTTTACAAGTGAAGGACACTTTTTTCAGTGTTCAACTGCTTTGAATCCTTTTATCTTCACAACACCTTCCTCACACTTTGCAGTTTGACCTTTTGCCTTGTCTTTTAATAACTCGTGAGATCGAAGTTTAGCACTTACTTGCCTTGCGTTCATATTATTCCTTTTCACTTCTTACTCAAAAAAAAAAAAGGGAACCAAGTCACCACCTAGATAAAATTTGTGGAAAATATTTTTCCCCTTCACCCTGAATAATCTATTTAGATACAGCTTCACCCCCCCCCCACCCCCCAGGTAGTAGGGGAGGAAGAGGGAGGAGTGAAGGCTTTAGCTTTGCCTTTACTTTTAAGGTGGAGGTGGATTTGCAGTCTCTTTGTAACCCTCCATTTTTGGCAGGAGTAACTTCAGGGAGGAATAGGAGCTCCAGTTTCCCTTCCAATGGATGTTTTTAGAGGCATCTGAAAATAAGGCTTAATCATCAAGTCACTTTCAAACTGATGAAATAATTAAGGAATATAATGGCCTGGCAATGACTAAGTCCCTCTATCTCCTCATTTCAGATAAATTCTAATCACTTCTTTCTCTTTTAACAACATTTATTATAAAATGGTATGTTTTTGTCACAGCAGGGTTGCCATTACCCAGCCCAGGAGCACTCTTAATTCTGCGATGCTTGATTAGAGCCTCAGGGGTCCCAAAAGATGTGCTATTTTCCCACTTTATAAAATTACATTCTTTTCTCACAGTTGTCACCAACATGATATTGGATGATAAGACCTTTAGAGTAGTTTTAATGGCCCTTGACTGCATAAGATACACTACTTAAAAAAAAGATCTACTTTTATCTGACTTTCTTCTGAAAGTATGATTGGAGCTTTTTTAAGTTTTATATGAAGCTTTGTTTCCATTTGCTAAAACAAAAACAAAAACAAAACCTCCAGATTGTTCCATCTCGTACATGGCAGCAGCAGTATGGTCGGTCTGTATGCTACAGCTTTTTTAAGTTTTGCTGGGTGTCATTTGTTTTGAATAGTTCTTTCCTAATTTCTCAATTCAGCTTAATAGCAGTATGTTTAATAAATGAATTGGAAAGATACAGCTGAAGTATTGAACAGTGGTTGTTGTTTTTAATGTTTATTTTTACCTGTGTAAAGGATACATAGATGTGAAAGTAACTATATGTTTTTAAGTTTTGGAATTACACAGTATGAATGAAAAACATTAGACACTCAGTTGTATAAACTGAGATTTTAAGTTCAATTCCTGCAACTGGAATATATAGAATAGTTTTCGAATTGCTGAGGCATTTAAAAAAGAAAACAAAAAACAACCAACCTGCAAGGTATTTACAGAATAGCTATAGAACTGAGAAAAGAAGAATCCCAATCCTATTAAATATTGTAAACCATAAAGAAATTTTGTGAAAGCATGTAAATTAGGTCCAGGAGACAATGGAGAAGTCTTGATTTGTACATCATCTCTACATTTTGGGGGGAGGGGTGTCAACTAGTTTAAAAGCACATGGAAGAAAGAATGTCTTACACAAAGACAGCAGGAAATTTCTTAAATTCGGGTGTGGGGAGTATGATGATTGAATATAACTCAATGACCTTATTTTGGGCACAGTATAGAAAGTGTTCTGAAATATTGGCTTTTAGGACTCGAAGGGTTTGGATTATTTTTCTCCAACCAGTAATATATTTAGACGTATTTGCAGTGGTATGTGGAACAAAGGTTTTTGAATTTAGATGACGAGGGCAGATAGAACTCTGACTTTAAGGAAGTGGGAGGATAGGGACCATTTCTTCCTAAAATCTGCACCTCACAATGAGCAAGCTCAATTGTACGAACCTATCTTCTAGATAAATAGAGGGGATGTCCCTCCCAGCTATCACTGCAAATTTCATGCCTAACGTTGGAATGGTCTTTAAAGAACTTTATATTTGAACATTTGTTGACTTGAGTCTTCTAAACATCCCCAGTACTTCCTGCCCAGGGTAACAGCATAACTGAGTTACTGGAAATTTGGGGCCCGTTTGGTAATTTTATGATAAAGTTGAGAAATAAAATTACTAAACCTGAAATGACAGCTGAGTAAGTTAAATGAGAGAATTAGTTTAATTCCTTAGTCTTTGGTCTTAAGCCTTCCCAAAGTTACTTTTAAACTTGGACATTCCTCTCTTATACAGAAGAGCCACCCCAGAGTCAGATGTTTTTTAATGGGTTCCTGTAGTGTTTTGTGTTTTGCTGTTCATTAGTTTCTAATGTATCTAGAGCCTTTTTGAATTTAAAATGTAGTTCTATGGATTGGAACTAGAGTCCAGATAATATTTTGTTCTTGAACAGTATTAGAATACTTGTTTTCAGTTTTCCTAATTGAATCAAATCAGAATAAAAAACAGTTCAGTTATACTGAAGGGAGATTTTGACATTGTGGATAAGTTTTTTCAGCCCAGTTATATAAATTACTCAAACAGTGAATGTGTTCAGTTATGAAAGGAGACTTTTTTTTTCTTAATTTTGAAAGCAAGCAGGTGACTTGAAAGAGCCAGGCATACAACTTTAGTATTCATTTCACAAAAGATAGGGGAGGGGAATGTTTAAATGGTGCCAAAGAAAGACCTCATGCCTTAAAAGGCATTGCCTATGTTTGCATTTAATCTGAGGTTAGTTAAATTGGGTATAATTAAGAATACTCATCGTTTGACTTTCTGGAAAAAGTGATGTAGTGTAGTGGGCATACTTATTTGCATATGTACATACACATACGTAGTAATAGTTATATATTTATATAGTTATTTGTGTATATATGTATATGCTGTATGTGTAGCATATCTATATATGTAGATACTTAAAGGAAGATAAAACAGTTTATTTTTTAATTTGACTGAAATTTCTTTTTTTTTTGGTGCAGTTAATCCTATTAAAATCTTCAAAATATTTAAGTTTGTATTGGTTAGGTAGTGATGGTAGCAGAAACTCATCAGTAGCAATGCCTAATCTTGCTTAATTAAATTTTTTCTTTATTCTTTTCCGTTTCTCTTTGTAGTTTAAGATTGTGTCAAGTAAAAAGTCAATTTATATTATAATAGTACCTATCAATATTGGTAATATTGAAACTGAAAGTTAATCTGTGGTGCTTTTAGTTCATATTTCAGGCCATATCTTTAACTGACCTTGACTGATTTGGATTGAATCTGGGCAGTTTGTAATTGTGACACTCATATGCTAATATGATTATACTTTTATAGTACCTTGGTCTCTAATCTTATTTAGTTCTGTTGCATTTGTATATAGTTTCAAGAAAATAAGACTATTTCCTATAGGATCTTCCAGAGTTTTGCCTTTCAAAAGTCTCATAGAGTAGGTTGTCATATTGGAGATATACAATTTGAATATTTCAGTCTTTTTTATTCACTTACCTTTTCCCCACATTTTTCCCACAGCTAAATTAGGAAAGTTGGAGTGACCATTTAATTTAGCTCATAAGTTGTGACCTTCATGATTTCCTTGAAATAAGTTGAAGGATTTAAAGTTACAGGTTTTGGTTGTCATTGTCGATTATTATGTAGAGTTTTCTTCACTTGTCAGATTAAGAACAAATATGTGTAAAATACATGGGGACAGCTTGTAGAAAAACTGTATGTTTCCTAACCAGATCTTGGTGATCATTTTGTAGTTTTAAGAATCCAAATGAATTGGCTAAAGGAGAGTGGTTTTGTTTAGGTTGGATGGTTTAATGATCATTTAGTAGTCATTAATAATTTGGGCACTGTGAACTTGGAAAAAAGTAAATTTGCAAGAATGCTGCAGATTGTCTATAAATAGAACTTTTATATGTTTTTGGCAATACCTTATTGCTCCATACTGTAATAGATAAATGTTCCATATCAAGAAATGTAAGATAACCTGCTGCTGATAGGAGTTGCCCTGCTATCTGGGAAGGTTCACAGTTTGAGTACATCTCTGTATAAAGAACAATACTTCCAGCTCTCAGCAAGTGGCTGCAAGGTCACCTTAGTTGCCCAAATTATTGTACTTTTCACTAAGCATTATCTTAACATAGTATTTGCTAATTTCCACATCTACTGGTAGAAGTCACAGTAGCTTTAGTGACAAATCAATGTCCATTTAAAAAAAAAATTAAAAGAATTGACCTAAAGAAAGAACAGCAGTCTGATTTAGCAGCAATTACAGCAATATGGTTTCTACTAGGTTTCGATTATGGTTAAAAAATACCCTGCTAAAATAACCACTATATAAATTAAACCCTAGTATTCTCTTAAGATTTAAGATTGTAGTGAATAACTATTGCCTGAAAGTTAAGTGTTGTCATTTACCTAAGAAGAAGTTTAATGTTTTTTTTAATGTTGGAAAACATTTTCGGGAAGTACCTCTCAATATGCTTAGTCAGTTGTGTTCAGAATGCTCCCTTTCCTGCAGACTAAAGGCCTTTAGAGTGTAGCTTCGGATTCGAATTTCTTTTTCCCCTCCAGTTCTTTGTCAAGAAAGACAATTTACTTTATCTCTCAGCAGCACCATCAGTTTATGGTTGGCCTCTGTGTGCTGTACTACAAAAAGCTGAAGGACTCTGGGAAGGCTGTTTGCATGTTAAAACCACGTTTTAGATTTTCGCTTAGCAAATTGGTTTTGAGTGTTACAGATTTGGTTTAAAGCATTGCTTACTGCTTTTTAGGCCAAAGAAGTGTTTTCTCTACATACATTATAGCTACTAAGTTGAGCCCAGGGTATTTGCTATCAGATTTCCCTAGTGCGCCAAGCATGTTTTTTGGTGGTGGTGGTGGGGGGGGGGCGCAGGGGGGCAATAAGAAGCATGTGTATAAATCCAAGGGATGCAGTTTGGCCTGTGATGGTCAGCTTTATGGTATGATTACACATGACTCACTTTTTAAAATTACGCTTTTGAAATTGCAGGCATGGTAATTAGATGGTAGCCATAGGTAGCTATGTAGATGTTTTGTTGAACATTTCTGGTTAATTTTAATGTGAGATCATTTACAGTTGCAGACCATGGCCAGAGATGGGTGTACTGATTCTCCCCCTGTGCTAAGGAGGTGGCATTTTTTCCTTTATTCACCAAATGTTTTTTGAAGGCCTCACCCTTGCCAGGCACCCTGTTCTAGGATGCTGAGGGGTAGCCGGGAGCATTGCCAATGAGGTCTGTGCTCTTAAAGACCTTAGTTTAAAGGAGTGGTGGAAAAAGACAGTTACAAGCAAGCAAAATAAACAGTATCACAGCAAAATTGCAGCAAACAGTGGTCAGCGTAGGAGCCTCTTAAAATCCCTCTGTACTGAGAACTCTTACACTGTGCCTGTTGGGGGCAGGTTGGAGCTGGCAGAGGGTTGTAAGATTGGCTTTATCTCAAGGTAGGCTGGTCCTCTCAGGATAGGTGGGCACAGTTAATGACTATCAGATGTACCTGGGGGGCTTCCCCAGAGAAAGTGCTTCAGTCTTACTTGGGGTGGGGAGTAAGTCAGGAGACAGGATGAAAGGAAGGCTGTTGCAAGGAGTCTTTGTGGGCCATCAGACAGGGAACTAGACCCTCTAGGAACTGAGGAGCAGGAGTTTACTGCAGCCAAAGATGGTAAAAGAAGGCAAGTGGGAAATCATTTAAGGTCTTGAGTCAGAAGATGATGGTGACTTACTGAACCCAGATATTTGAAAATTTCAGATAGAAAAGTTGTAACCATCTGTCTAAGACAAATGTCTCAACATTTCCAGTAACTGAATTATGCTCTTACCCTGCATGGGAAGTAATAGTGATATACCCACATATTTCTTCTAATCCAGAGATTGGGTTTGCGTGGATCCACGGTTTTTTGGAAAGGAAGTCTATAGAGAAATGGGGTTCCCGGACTTTAAAAAAATGTCACAAAACTAGTCAGATTTATAAACAAGAAAAAAAAAGTAATGTTGGGGTTTGACATGGGGACTGATGCTGATTTTACTAAATAAGGATATTAAAAAAAGACAAAACTCCACTATTTTGCTATTGCCACCAAATTTCATTTTTTTTTTTTATAAAAAGGGTATTTCAGCACCAAAAAGTGGAAAGGATCTCCAGAATAAAGGACACTCTTTATTTAAATCGAAATAATACATGTAACTTTTTATAGAACGCTCATTGGATTGTTTCTCACTTAGCTGCTGGCCAGTGAAAACAGTGTCATCAAAGTTTGATAACTGCTTTTCTAGAATACATGCCGTTAATTCTTCAGTTAAAATGCTGCCTGGCAAATTGGCATTCAGTAAGTATTTGTTGAGTGAGCAACGGTGACATAGAAACCAAAATTATCATTCACACATCTGAGTAGTGGAGTCATTGAAAATCTTTTGAATGTGCCCATCCATAAATGTAGCTCTGCTCCCAGAAACAAGTAACTTTGAAATTGGAAGGGCCATCTTTTAATTTAACCATCTGTATTGCATGAATGTAAGGAAGATGAAGTCCATGGCGGTGACATCTTTAAGGTTGTGTTATGACTTAGCCAGGACTAGAATCTGGATTTCTGGGATGTTAAAGCACACCAAAGCTGGTCACCAGCCCATGTGTTTATCCTCCATTGTGGTTGCAACAAAGGAAAAACTGAGAAATTAAGGTAAACACGTCAGTACATTCTCTCTACTGAAATATTTGATCTGCAGTCTTTAGAATAGCTTTATGCCAGATATCTGTGTTACTCAAAACTAAAGATAAGGAGCATGAAAATTTTCTTTTTTTTCAAAGTGTGAAGAAGGGGAAGAAATGTTTCCTCTTCTCTGAGCTCTTTGAGGAAGTGCAGAGAAGGAAAGTAGGTTTTTTTTTTGTTTTTGTTTTTTTGAACATGGACTGAAGGGAGCAGTTTGCATGCCTTTTTTGTCTTCTTGGATAGGATTCATAAAGTTAATGTGGTTGGAACTGTTTAAAAACGGTTCCTATGTTTGTCATAAAGGTGTAGGGTATTGGCTTTAGAGTTTGCTTCTCCAACAGGGAAAATTAGCTTCTAAATCAGAGCCTGTAGAGCTAAATCAAGTAATCCCTTTTTCACCTGGCCAACACATAACATGAAAAACGAGATACAATAATGAAGGGATTCATTTTCTGATTAAGGACCAGTCCATGTTGAAATAGCCTTGTTGAGGATTTTATTTTACATGTGGATATTTGCAGAGTAGCTTTATGTATATATTTCCTGATTGATTGTCTTGGGTAATATTATGAAATCTTGTTATGATACTTGTTGAAGGTAGGAAGTTGTTAAAAGCAAACTGGGATTTGGACAGTAGGTTTAGGTTTAGAATATCTAGTGACAGAAAAGGTATTAAGATGACCTTGGCCATGGTGAGCCCCATGCTGTACTCTGTATTTCTTGAATGAGGGTTTTAGGGGGGGGTTTCTGTTTTTGTGTGCTTAGATTGTTGATCCATGTACGTCTAATCACAGATTGTGCCTTAGGCATTTGTTTCCTGTTGTATGTATATTTATTTGTATAGAAAAGAATGTGAAGCTCTGGCTTTTAAAATTGTACCTAAAGTGCTTTAATTTCATCATCTTATTTTTAACAGTTCTTTCAGTTCTCAGATTTGTGGAGGCTGTTCGTGTGCATTTTGTGGCCTCTAAATCATATTTAGCTAAATTTAACATACTCTGTCTTGAAAGTTTACACTGGATTTAAATTAGTAAAACATCATGTCTTAAGTTTCTTAATGGAATGAAATCCTAGCGATTTAATAAGTGTACCGATTGGATTAAATGGTGATGATTTAATTAGCAGGCATGTTTTAATGGTGTAATATTAACAGTGAAGCAGCTGAATCCCGGCTCCTCTGCTACATGGAAAAGACCTCTCTCCAGCCTTTGAGATTAAAGTATAGCTAACGTTTCTGTTTTTTCCCTCTAGGCTTTGGAAACCCCTTGTCTCAAGGTTGCTGGGATTGACTTCTTGCTCAACTGAATCACCCATACTCTATAGAGACAAAGAGAACTAATGCGTTGTGCTGATTCATTCTTGACACAAAGTATTGGCAAGTCTGTATGCCTTGTGTGTGGAAAGAACCAGTGACAGTCTCACTGAGTTTCCTAAAACTTCTGAAGCTAAGAAAGAAGTTAGAAGAATATCCATTTTCATTTGAACTTCTATAATATTTGCCCTAGGTTTGAAGCCCGGGGTTGCTGGAGGTGTGAGTGACGAGTCTAACAAGTGGCCTTATTCCAACTCCAGAAACTCCCCAACAAAACTTTGTGATTTTTATTTTATATACAACTAAAGAGGCAGGCAGGATGCCAACTCAGTCCCTGTTAGTATACATGGATGGACCAGAAGTTATTGGCAATTCACTTGGAACTCAGATGGAGGTGGACGATGTCATGTCAATAAAGGGGACCGCCACTGTTCCTTTCAGAGCTACGCAAGAAAAAAACATAATCCAACTAGTAGAAGGGTATATGCCATTGGACTGCATGTTTTGCAATCAGACTTTCACACATTCAGAAGATCTTAATAAACATGTCTTAATGCAACATCGGCCTATACTTTGTGAACCAGCGGTTTTGCGTGTTGAAGCGGAATATCTTAGTCCTCTCGATAAAAGTCAAGTGAGAACAGAACCTCTCAAGGACAAGAATTGCAAAGAAAATGAAGAATTTAGCTGTGAAGTATGTGGGCAGACATTTAGAGTAGCATTCGATGTTGAGATCCACATGAAGAAACATAAGGACTCCTTCACTTATGGATGTAATGTATGCGGAAGAAGATTCAAAGAGCCCTGGTTTCTTAAAAATCACATGCGAACACATACTGGCAAATCGGGGGCTAGAAACAAACTACAGCAAGGCTTGGAAAGTCCAGTAACAATCAATGAAGTTGTTCAGGAGCATGCAGCTGAAAGCATCTCATGTCCTTATAAAATCTGCATGGTTTGTGGCTTTGTATATCTAGATAAAGAAGGTCTCATTGAGCACAGTAAGATGCATGCCAAAGAAACTGTTTCCGCTCCCAGAAATACACAGACAGACTCTCAAGAGGGAGGCGCACCATCAACGAAGGAAGAGTTCCTGCAGTTTTTAAACTTAAGACCAAAATCTCACCCTGAAAACAATAAGAAGCCAACAAAATGGATACCTCAGCTCGATCCATTCATCACCTATCAGGCTTGGCAGTTGGCTACCAAAGGAAAAGTTGCCATTGGCCGAGGAGAAGTCAAGGAACCAGGGCATGAAGGAAGTACCGACAATGATGATTCATGTTCAGATAAAGAAGAACTTGGAGAAATTTGGAGCGCAAATAAAAACCATCCTGAAGGTTCTGGAAGGTCCAAAACAAATAGAAGCAATTGTGCAGGCCTCTCACAAGATAAGGAGAAACCTCGACATGCCAACGGTGAAGTGCCTTCCGTGGATGCAGATCCCAAATCATCCGGTAGCAAAGATAAGCCGACACATTGCTCCGAGTGTGGCAAAGCTTTCAGAACCTACCACCAGCTGGTCTTACACTCAAGGGTACACAAAAAGGACAGGAGGATGGATACTGAGTCACCAACAATGCCAGTGGAGGGAAGGCAGCCTAGGACATGCTCTCCGGACCTCACCACCACTCTGGATGAAAACGGAGCCCCTGACCGAGGAGAGGGTGGTTCTGAAGATGGATCTGAGGATGGGCTTCCTGAAGGCCTCCATCTGGGTAAGCTGCACCATTGCATGCTTTTTCTCTCACTGTTCTCAGCCCAAACAACACTGGCAAGTAGTAGGAGTTTGGAGAGCTGGGTTCCAGTGCGGCTGTTTTTGGTAACCCCCTGGTAAGTCACTTAACTTCTCAGGCTCTTAATTTTCTCATTTCTGTAACAATGGGGTTGACTAAAAAGGCCTATCAAAGTATCTTCTTGTTCTGAAAATGCCATCATTTTACATTTTGCTAACAAAGGGCACACAGTATACTGTTGTATCGGCCTAAAGTGGTGCTTCTCAGCTGCGACAGTTCACTTACACACACACACACACACACACCCTGCCCAGGGACATGTGCCAATGTTTGGAGACATTTTTGATTGTTACAGCTTGGGGAAGTGGTACTGCTGGCATCTGGTGGGTCAAGGCCAGGGATGCAGCTAACCATCCTACAGTGCCTAGGGCAGCCCCCGCAACAAAGAACCCAAATGTCAGTAGTGTCGAGCTTGAGAGACCTTGGCCTTGACTTTTTTTTTCTCCAGCATTCTTGATCTTATCTATATGACCAGGTTACCCTTTTATACAATATACTTCCCTTTCTCTCAAGGCCCAGTTTTTGTGCATTTATTCCAAATGGATGTCTGGTGATCACAAAAGGTTCTGGGAATGGCTATCAGTCTGAACATGAATGTTGTTGTTAGAGAAGCCATTTGGTTTTGTCTTGCACACTATCCTATCCTTTATGTCAGAGTCTCATGTCCATCGTTACCAAAACGATTTGCTCGTAAAATGCAAGGAGTGTTACTACACCAGAGGTGTTTCTTAAAACCATCTCATTTGCTCAGTAACATTCCCAGTGTACTAACAGCATTTATAGGACACAAGCCATCTCTGAAGGCCTGTTCACATATTGTTTTATATCCTGAACCCAGTGGGATTATCGAGGGTAAAGGATTACATCTGTTTGAGCCTTGTCTTCACTTCAACCAGGGCAGCCCCCATTGTTTCTCATATCATTTTAATGCTGTGCTTGAAGGATTTTGCTGCTTCAAAACAGCTTAAAAACCATAGATGTATAGGACATAACCATAGATGAATTTTGAGAACTCTCAATATCATTTACAAGTGATCTCTTGTTAAAAGAAAATAGCCTCTCTGTTCTCCTTTTAGTGTAATTTTACTGTGTGTTTGAAGTCTTCTGAGAAACTCTGCGAATTATGAGCACAGATGAATCTGACCAGACAATATACTGGGCTCCTCCTGCCCTTAAGCCGCCAGGACTCAGTTCTGTTTCTGATCATGTGGCAGATACGGTTCTCACATCAGATATTTAGATTGTGTTGTTTTCTGGGACACAGGAAGCCTAATGCTTAGCATACTACAAATCTTCAATTTTCAGAAATCTAGGAAACACATTATGGTGTCTTAATGACATCATAAAAAGGGTCTTTAAACACAGAGCTCTGGTGTTCCAGGTGATGCCTCTGAATGCTCTGTACTGTGTAGGGGCACGCAGTGGAGGGGAGATAATTGGGCCCCGTGAAGAGGCCCCAGTGCCCTGAAAGAAATGAAATGGTCAGCTCCTAATTGGTGATGTTGGCAGAACAATCAGATAGCAAAATTGGACCAGGCCGTTGGGTTGACAGAATACCCAGTAAACAGATGGGAGTGCCGAGATTTGCCTTTAGTTCTGGTTCTACCACTGCTTTGTTTTGGGACCGATTACCTATTGCTTAATCTTTCTTTGCCCTGATTTCTCTTTGCAAAATTGGTTCATCATCTTTGTCTTCCGCCTCCCAAGGATGATGTCATTAGCCTGTTTGTAAGAGGTTTGTATTCCTTTAAAGAATAGCACTGTAAAATCAAAGGTGGTGCTAAGAGAGCAGGAACCAGGTAGATGTGGAAATTTTGTACCCTTTGTTTTAAAATAAAGGCATTTCATAATTTTTTAAGATATGATGTAACATACCATAAATCCTGACACAGTGTTGGAAATAGGAAATTACAGCAAGATACAAATCAAGCTAGTTGGGTATGATGGGTAAGCGTGGGTGTTCCATATTAAGGAATTCATTTTCCTAAATTCATATTAGATGGTTTTCTGGTTTAGGTTTATCTTAATATTCTATCAAGCTACCTTTCTTTGGATTTACTTTTAAGAAGATCAAAGGGCAAAATCATTTTTAAAAAGTCTTCCTGATATCTTTTTAGATCTGGATAGTCTGTCTGTGTTTTACAAGTGAATACAGTATTTTTAGAGGGGAGCGTAAGGATAAGGGGGAGATTGGATGATTTTCATTGTACTTGGGGGCTCACTTGGTGCTGCTCTTAAGGTGCTTTTTAAATTCGTGAGCTCTCAAAGAAATCTAGTACGCAAAATAAGGTGCAAGTGGGGAAGAGGCCTTTTAATTGGAAGTAACAGTTTTTCAAGGCAAGGTGAGTTTAATTATGATGAATGTTAAGAGAGAACCAGATTTTTGTTGCTGTCGTATTGTATACAGCACAACCTGCAAATAAGGAGGTGTTTACCTAGACACATACATGTTCATTTGGGGGAGGTATTTTTATTGTAACCTGTCTATCTTTTGGAGGTCTGGTAGTTGACTTAAAACCACTTGATTAGTGTCCCAAATAAACCTTTCACTCAGTTGCACTTAAGACAGACTGTTTACCACAGCCTTGTCATCTTGGGAACAGATTTTGATTTGTAGGATATATTTTTCCCATGCAAGTGGCCTGTGGATGATACTGTCTGCTTTCCAGAACTTGGCTAAGTTTTGACAAACTTTCTGAGGTGTTTGCCCCTTGCCAAGAGTTTGAATTTTCTGTTTAAATATTAAGCTGCTACCCTCTAGTGGTAACTTGCTTAATTGTAAAATAAGAAACACCCCCCCCCCCGTGGCTGGGAGAAGAATTGGCGATTTTGGTTTCATTTTCTAAATCTTTTCATCTGAAGAAGTTCATTATTCTAGCCAGTGGCTGAGCTCCCACCTCTTGGGATTAAGGCAAACAAGTTTCTAAATCTTCAATAATGAACTGTTCTACACCCAGAAGAGAAAAAATCACATGCATGTATTTATGGTGATAAAACTTCAAGACAACATTTGGTGGTGTGTTTTTAGCTTTTTTGGACGTACCCCAACACTAATGTAAGAATTCTTTATTTAGGCTTTCAGAAAATGTTTATATCAAAAATATTTAATATGTATGTAATTTAAGCCAATGTGCCTTATGTGCTTCAGCTATTTTCTTAACATAAATATTTTTGTTTCTGTTTTAAGATAAAAGTGATGATGGAGGAAAAATAAAGCATCTTACATCCTCAAGAGAGTGTAGTTATTGTGGAAAGTTTTTCCGTTCAAATTATTACCTCAATATTCATCTCAGAACGCATACAGGTAAAGAACTACATAGATTTCCTTTTAAACATACATGTCTGATTTTTAAAAATACATATACTGCTAGATCCTTGGAATAACTTCAGAATAAATGAATAGTGTGCTGACTGCAGCTATCATTTTAACTTGTTTAGTATCTTGCTTAGTTTATGACTACATATCCCAGTACTCGTTTATTAAAACTTTTATTATTTTTTTAATGCCACAGCTTATATATGTATAAATATATGTGTGTGTGTGTGTATATATATAATTTAGTATGAAATGGGAATACATTTCAGTCTTTTCTTTAGATTGTAGAAACAGCTGTGACTTAGTGGTTTACAGAGACTGCATGGACTTAAATTTCATCTCTTCTAGCCTTGGGCAAATTATCAGCCTTTCTGTGCTCTCGTTTTTCCTTAGCAGTAGAAAAGAGATGATAGTAACATTTACTTCCATAAGACTATTCTAAAGATTAAATGAGATAAGTTTGAAGTACTGCTTCTATTTTATTTTCTTTGTATAAAGGCAAGTATTCATATATTCAAATACTCAGTACAGTAAGGGTTATAAAACAACTCAGGAGAAATCCTGGATATGAAAATTAGTAGGCAGAGAAGGGAGGAAAGAACCCTTTATTCTGTCTATAAAAGATTATATTCTGGTTTCCAAAGAGCTATTTTGATGCTTTTCATAACTTCTATAATAGAGCGACATTTCTCGTTTTAGGAGAAAAACCATACAAATGTGAATTTTGTGACTATGCTGCAGCCCAGAAGACATCTCTGCGCTATCACTTGGAGAGACATCATAAGGATAAGCAGGTTGACCTTGCCCCGGAAATCAGGAGCGACGGTAAAGGTCAGGAGACTGAAGATGCACTATTAGCCGCTGACAATGTGCAAACCAAAAATTTGAAAAGATTTTTTGAGGGTGCCAAAGATGCTAAAGGCAGTCCACCTGCAAAGCAACTTAAGGAGATGCCTTCTCCCTTCCAGAATATTCTGGGCGGTGCTGTCCTCTTGCCAGTACACAGAGATACTCAGGATTTCAACAGAAATGCAACTGATGACAGTGCTGATAAGATGCACAAAGCTCCTGCCCCTGCTTTCCTGGATGTGTTAAAAAAGAGATCCACAGTTGAACCTCAGGCAAATAACGTCAGCTGTAACACAGAAAGGGATATTACTCCTCACCCTCACCCAGCGGGCAGCACCACCCAAGTCAGCGAAGTCAGCCCCACGGAGAACAAAGTCGAGATGGCAGGAGAATGCAAATACAAGCCAAACATGGACTGCCAAGAAAAACCTTTAAATTTATCCCTTGGCGTGCTTCACAATTGCCCAGCAATTTCTCTGAGTAAGAGTTTGATCCCTAGTATCACCTGCCCATTTTGTACCTTCAAGACCTTTTATCCAGAAGTGCTAATGATGCACCAGAGACTGGAGCATAAATACAATCCCGACATTCATAAAAACTGTAGAAACAAGTCTCTGCTGAGAAGCAGACGTACTGGATGCCCACCAGCTTTACTGGGAAAGGATGTGCCTCCCTTGCCTAATTTCCATAAACCCAAGCCCAGGTCGGCTTTCCCGGCGCAGTCCAAGTCCCTGCCGCCGGAGAAAGCCAAGCCGGGTTCCGCGGGAAGAGCCCCGCCGCCTGCAGGGATCGACTCCTCCAGCACTTTAGTCCCAAGCAACCTGAAGTCCCCCAGGCCCCAGCAGAGCGTCGGAGGGCAAGGGTCTGCCACCCCCAGACAGCAGCAGTCGGAGATCTTTCCTAAATCTAGTGTTTCCCCCGCACCAGACAAAGCCAAAAGGTCGGAGACAAAACTAAAACCCCTCCCGGTAGCCCCGCCTTCGGCCGCCCTCGGCAGCGGAGGGCCAGCCGACCACCCCCCGAAGAACGAGAGCCCCTGGGCTGCTCCGGGGAGAGGCCATTTCTGCAGTCGGCTGGCGGGCGGGCCGGGTGCAGAATTCGGTGAGCCGCTCCCCAAGAGACTGAAGTCCGGCGCGCCCACGCTCGACGCCGACCAGCCCGGGCCCAATTACCGACGAGGCTACGACCTCCCCAAGTACCACGTGGTCCGAGGAATCACGAGCCTGTTACCTCAGGAATGCGTCTGCCCGCCGCCGACAGTGTTGCCCCCGAAGCAGAGGTTCCTCCGCTCCAGCGAGGTCGACTCCCCCGGCGCGCCGGCCCTGCCGAAGCCCTTCGGCGGCTGCGGCCCGCTCTACACGCCCTGCGCGCCCGCCGGGGCGCCCGGCTCCGCGCCGGAAGGTAGCGCCCGGGCCGCCGCGTGCCCAGCCTGTACCATTGCCCCTCCTAGCCGGAGTTAGTTCTTGGGGGGCACATGCCCTCCCAAGCGCAGCAGCCCTGTCCCACAGGATTATCTTTAGCATTTAATCTCTCGTTCATTTGATTTTTGTCCGTAGTGGGTTGATAACAAAAAGGCGGGGGGGGGGCGGGATTTGAGAAACAACCGCCGCCTCCATTCCTTTCCTAGCTGTTGAGCTCCTGGGCGTCGCTTAGGCCCATCTCCCCTCGCCCTGGCCTTCTCCTCCTTTGCACATCTGTGGTGCGTGCCACACACAATTTGAGGCCTACCACCCCGCTGGGCTGTCCTCTCCTCTCAAGAGCAAAAACAGTGTCTTAACCTGGAGTCGCAGGTAGCTCCATCACGTGCCTCCCACGCAGGGGCAGGGGGTACTTGGTAAATAAAGTGGGGCGCTTGTGGCACCAGGGGTAGACAACCTAAGGACCGTTTGTTAAACGATGTTGTAAGCCGTCTGCTTTGGCTTTGTAAAATAGCAAGTGGATTTTAAAAATAACCTATTTTCCACAGAAGTAAGTTGCTAGTATTGGAGATTACTTTGGAAATTCCCCCATGGTGGTTTATTTTGCACGTGAAATGCTTTAAAAGCCCGTGCTTCCTCGTGCTCCATGTCGTCGTGGTGTGTGGCACATACTTGTGCGCACAGGCATGGAGCAGGGTGCCACAGGCCGTGTCCTTGGACCAGCCTGAGTAGATGTCAGCACCTCGTGGGGCCATGCTGCCTTGTGCTGCCCTGCAGAGACAAAACCCGTTTTAAAACCGCTCGGTTTGTATTAGTTTCAAATTGAGCATTCCATGCAGTGACAGCACCCTTAACTTGATGGTGATTGATCTAGTAGGGATACCAAATTAAAAAACAATTGCTTTGACACACTCCAGTGAGTTTTGTAGAAATCATGATGAAATATTAATTTTTGCTGCCTTCTGATTTTAATCTATTTTTTTTCCCTTCAGGGCTTAAAATGGACAGGCATGAGTTAAAACTTTGTCTTTATGTTTGAGAAAAAGCTCTGTGGAGAGTCAGACCCTTTATTTAATGAGTATTTCCTTTTCTCTTTTCTTCCACACAAATTTGGTTCGTGATGTTTGTAAGTTTAAAATACTTTCTGCTGCTGCCCATGGTGTAACTTGTATGTTGTGATAACATCAGCATTAGGAATTTTGAAAATCAACTTCAAACAACTCATATACATCTTATCTAATTGTGTAAACTTTACCCTAATTACCCTTTTACATTTTTTTCTATCAGGAAAAAGGCCAGTGACCTATCAACACTTATCTAGCAGCATGTTACAGAAGAGAAGCTATGAGAACTTTATTGGGAATGCACATTATCGACCAAATGACAAAAAAACTTGACTTCTTATTTTGGAGAAAAAAGGCGAGTATATTTTTAATTAAACATAATGTATTGACCTTATTTAATTGAAATAAACCATTTGGCTTAATATAAGTAAAATTATTTTTAAAATTTTTAGTTTTGAATTCTTCTCTGGTTGTATTAAAACAGTGCTGAGGAGTCTCTGGATATCTGTGATGATAATAATAGTAAAAACAGTAATAATAGCTAGAATTTACTCTGTACTGCACATTGACCAAAGTGTTTTATAAACATGATCTCATTTAATCCCTTTACAACAGGGTGAGTTAGGTCAGGCACAACAAAGCACACCCTCCACCTCTTTTTGTAAATAAACCTCTGTTGGCACGCAGCCACACCCATGTTTGCATATTGTCTGATTGCTTTTGCACTGTAGCAGCAGAGCTAAGTGGTCGTGGCGGAGACTGCCAGACTGAAAGTATTCACTACTTGGCCCTTTGCAGAAAAAGTTTGCTGCCCCCCACGTTAGGCCGTGCTGTCCACACTTCTCAGGCAGGAGACTGAGATTTGAATTATGGAACTTGCCCAAAGCCCCACTCTGCCCGAGGCTGGCAGGAGCCTGGTTTTTGTCCCAAGCCTTTCTCCCACGGAAGGCTGTGCCCCGGCCTTCTAAGAGCTTGTTTAAAGCCTCTGTAAATCCTTAGCTGTCCAGGGATGGGGATTGGAAGAGGGGAAAGTAAAAGGTCACTTTGACATGCATCTAACTGTAGAGTAACCCCACAGTATAAGACTTAAGTCATTTTACCAATGGTGATCATTGCATTTAGTTTATTCAGTTTGGGTAGAAGGCATGATGTCTCCTAAAGGGTTATACTAGGACTTAACTGTAAAATTGCATGAAAAGATAGGGGTTCATAGAACAGATTTAGTTTTTTCTCAGATAATTCGTATCCCATAGAACCACCAGCATATATTCACTGACAGCCTCTTTCCTGAGTTGCCTGCTAGATGCTTGGGGTCCAGGGCAGAATTTCGCCCTCATTTTCTCACTGGGATACACATGGGAGATGACAGATGCAAAAACAGTGGTGTCCCTTGCACAGCCATCAGCCTTCTGCAGCTTCTACAGCCTCTCTTCCCCTCAAGTGCCATAGCAGAATGTGAGTGGGTAAAGTGGCGTCAGCAGCACAGGACTGTGCTGAAATGAAAACAATATGGATTATAAGGGCACATTATTAGTAAATGAAGACTTGCTCCACACACCTTAAAATGGCTCTGAGATGACAAGGGTGTAACTGTCTTCTTTGTTCAGCATCTTCTCTGTTCCCTCCTCCCTGGGCTTCTCTGCTTGCAGGTGCCTACATGGAGCACGCTTCCTGCTGCACCCACTGTGCCTAACAGTGTCTTCCAGGTGCTTCAGGGCCAGCCCACTTGTCATTTCCCCATTTGCTCCGTGGCACATGATGCGTGCCCATCATAATGCTTCCTACATTTCTGATCCCCTTACCTGTGTGTGTGTGTGTGTGTGTTTTCATCCACTTGCTAAGTTTGAGGGGAGGACCTTCCACACCTGGCCCATTGCCAGGCTTCCCGTCCATACTCACTGGATGTCGGCTGGACAGTGTTACACAGCGCACCTCCCCCCTCTTCTCACGGGGGAAGAGGCGATTATTCCATGTCACCCTGTTTCTTATATAGGTGGCTTAGTGCAACTGATGTGAATTCTGATCCTTGGTTAAATCAATGTCAGTATATATTAGCATCTCCTATGGAGCTCTTCATTATTTATTTACTCTTCTGATAACTTCCATTGGAAAATTGAGCTTCAGTGGAACCTATTGAATTTCTAGCCCCTCTTGGTTCTATTTGTTTGTTATACCTTTTTTTAAAAAGGTCTCTCTTAATCACTTCTTAAACCTCTTTTCCCTCAGGTCTTGATGGATATAAATGCATCCTCTCCATGGAATTACATTAGTTCATCCTTTGAGAAGGCGAGTGGTGAAAGCTACTGAAATAAGCTGTGATTGTACTGTGCATATGACACGTGATGAACACTAAAGTTCTGTAAAGTTTTTCTGTTGACTTTTGTACCAAATGGCAATAAAAACCATAGTTGAAGCAGTCGGGTTGTACACAAACGGAGACGGGAAATCTCTATTTTGTCCCTGGATGATATTTTTTTTTAGAATTGACCAAATAAAGAAGTGGAGTTTTTTGCATACTTGAGCGCTGCTGAAAAGAAATTGTTGGGGTTGAGGGCGGGTTGGGGGGAAAAGTATATAATGCTTGCACCTCAGGTAAAAAATCTGTAAATAGATAAGTTGGAAACCTGCTTGTTTAAATACTGTGTTGTTTTTTTCCTCTAATGTGTTGTTTTAATTTTCTCTTATCTCTGATTTTTTCTCACCTTGAGCAGTTTCTGCTATTTGTGCTCCTTCATTTAAAATACATGTTTTATTTTTTAAAGAAATTCTCAATTATTTGTATGATGTTAAATCTTCCACGGTCTATTGTTGTCTTAATAGAATTGTTAACAAAAGTATTGACCCTCTATCAATATGTGCTGCATATATTAAGATCAACCATTCTGAATTTGGTACCCTTTTACTGTGCGAATTTCAGCATGTCATCTGAGAACGATGCATTCTTGTTTCTAGCTGCTCCCTCCATAGATTGTCCTGCAACTGCCACGACTCTATTGTGGGTGTGATGGTTTGTAGAATTTTTTTAAGTGTGTTTAAGAAGCATTTCAGAGCAGCCAGATATTGAGTAAATACCAAACCATATGTGGAGTTATTTAAATTTGTTTTCTGTCAAATTAATCATTTATTGGGGAGAATTTGGCTTTGAGGGCCTTTGCCTAAACAAGTATAAAAATATCAACACTTGCTAAATTTATACATGTGAATTACAAATACCATGACGCAATTTTAAAGGCAGTGACAGTTTTTTGGTAAATCTTAGTTTTATATTTTACAAGTCTTGGTGTGTCTGGCACTGGGATTAACTATATTAAAGTTGATTATAAACACATTGATTCTGAATAAGGAACTGCTGGCTGAGACCCCTGGGAATCCAGGGAGAAAGGATCTATTTCTAGACCTCAGTTGTCTTCCTTTCCCCATTTTGGTTGTTTTGAAGCAGCAACGTTTTTCTCAGTGCACGTGCAATTTTTGGGTTTTAAAAGAGAAGACAGCCACCAGCTGGTTTACTGGGTATTTTAAAATTCTGTTCCCTTAATGTGCAGTCCATGTCTGATGATATTCAGTGGTACATGAGTTTAACAGCCACAAAATATTTTATTAAGAAACTGTTTCAAAGATAAATTTGCACTGTTAGTTTTTCTTGCCCTGTCCTTCTCCATAGAGCAAGTGTAAAGTCCTAAAATAACAAAACCTGGGAAAAATCCTGAGTTTTTTCATTATGCAACATAATATGATAGGTCCTTGATACAAGTCTTAACTCCTGTGTTATTAAAGGGGGACCTAATTTGAGATCAGTCTGCTGGCATTGCAATGAAGTGCTTTGTATCAGGAAAGTGTACACTATTTACCTTTTTACCTGTCCACAAGCTGAGCCATATGTACATAATCTAGATTTTGTTTTCATAGTTTTGCACTTTTATATCCTATTTTTGAAGATTAACACATTTGCAAGATGATTGACTTGATCTTTGCCTAATTCAATGAGTGTTACAGACAGCTTGCTGTGACTATAAATGTAAATCTTAAAGGGGATATGTGATGATAGAGGGCTAAAATTTAAACCTGTATTTAAAAAAAAAAAATCACCAAATCTATTTGAAAACAGCCGATTTGTATTATGCTGAAATTCTGGGGGCTTTCAGATTTCTCCTTTCCAACCACATTTCTAAATGCATAAAAATGTCAAAATTTTTTTCACAGCCCTGTACTTCAAAATATGTTTTTGCCCATCAGTATTAACTATTGGGAAACTACTGGTTTTATGTTTTGTTTTTTTTTTTTCTCCTTTTGAGACAACAGTACATATAATAGAGGTACAATTTGTTGGATTTTGTTTATGTATTTATTTCATTCCAGTTTGATTTATTATAATTGTTGCTTAAGTTGTCAAGCAGTAGACATTACTTGTTTTATTTATGATATATTTCAGCTTAAAGTTATGTTATTATATGTGGATGTAAATAGAGATTTGGTGTTTTGCAATCTTTGGCTTTGGTCTTTATTGTGTTTCTGATTTTGTTTCATTTAACTTTTTAGAAATTGGACTTTATACATATACAACAAGAGAGAGTAGGATAATGAGCACCATGTACCTGTCAGCAGTGTTTTGCCAATCTTTTCCCAACTCTCCCCACCCCCCAAGTATTTTAAGGCAAATTTCAGATATAATTTCATCAGTAAGTATCTCTTAACAAAGAAGAAATTTTTAAATAAACTTGAGCTCCAAATAGCATCATCACACCTAACAAAATGGACAATGATTTCTATAGCAGTGGTTCTCAAAATTGTAGTCCCTAGACCAACAAAATCATCAGTGGGAACTTGTTAGAAATGCATATTATCAAGGCCACCCCAGACAATCAGGAACCCTGGGGCTGGGGCCCAGCAATCTGTTTTAACAAGTCCTCCAGAGAACCCTGGTCTGTACTGGGTAAATTCCGCTGGAGGGTATTATAGATACTGTCATAGAGTTAACGGTACCACAAACAAACAGAGTCAGAGCAGAGCAGCTGTTACGTCACTGCTTTCCATCATTAGATGCTACTTTTGCCTTTGCTTTTTTTTTTAATACAGTATCGTAGAAAACAATTGCAGAGTCAAAACTATAAAGCAAGATTTATTGAGAGAAATCTAGCTTTTCATCCTGTTTGTCCTGTCCCCTCCTTCATGTAAGTAACCATTTTTTTAATAGGTAACTTTAAAATTGCTTTTTGGTTTATTCCATTGTTTCTTTTTGAAAATGTAAACATAGATGTAAATATATTTACATTCCCTTTTCTTAAATTCAAGGGAACATGCAGTACACATTAGCACAGGCTGATTTTAGAGCTGTTTCATTGAGTATTTCTTAAAATAGAGCACACTTTTCTCCTAAAAAGAGTGATTCCAAAAAAAAAAGGTAATTTGAAGAAGTGAAGGATGGGTGGCCTGCTTTTATTCATTCAACACATTTATTGAGCTTTTACTAAGTTCTAGGCCCTTGGGGCTAGAGCTGAGTGCTGGGGATATTTATCACATGAACAGAAGCCACAATTCCTACTCTGATGGAGCTCATATTCTCTGTGTGGGTGCAGGTGGCAGAAGATGGATGGAAAACAAGCAGACCCAGTTATGACACGTGGCAGTAAATGCTGGGAAGGAAACCAGTGGAGAACAGGATAATACGGTAGAATTGATGTGAGCTTGGTGGGCAGACCGGGTTCTAAGCAGAGACTTAAAGGAGCTGGCAAAGCAATGCAGAGGTGCCCTTCAGTGACCCCTCAGATATGGTGTGAAGTTGGAAGGAGGTCTCAGAGAAGCACAACAACTTGGCTTCACAGCTGGCTTCTCACCTTGAAGATGTTGCCACTTGGGGCCGGATAAGTTCTTCTCTTGTGCATCCTAGTATGTTTAGCAGCATCCCTCACCTCTGCCCACTATAGGCCAGTAGCACCCTTTTCCCCCAGCTGTGACAACCAAAAATATCTGCAGACATTGCTACTTGCCCCTGGTGGAGAACTGCTCACAGGATGAACTGCCAGACAACTTTGGAGGGCTCATGCAAGCCAAATGACCATTCGAAGTTTGTCTAAGTACAGCAGGGGGAGATTATGAAGGTTTCGGGGAGAGGGTGTGGTCAGATTTCTGTTTTAGGATAATTCTGGGTATTGTGGGGAAATAGATGTGAAGGGCAGGAGTGGAAGTAGAGCTGTCCAAATTTCTTAGTGTTTCAATCCAGGGCAATGAAAAAATCAGAAAAATCATGCGGGGTTAATCACTTTTGTGAGCTCAAGTCTTCCCATGAAGTGTTGGCTATACTTGCAATTCAAAATTCTAGCGTGACTAGTTTGGCAACATCTTAGTATTGGCAAAGAAAGCTAGATGTTAAAAGAACTTGAACAGGGAAGAGCCCAACATGGTGCTCTATCAGAACGTGAGATCCAAACTTCGAGGGACTTCGAGATAGGGAACCCAGGCTCCCCAAAAGGCCACAGTTTTCCCAAGGCCTTTGCCAGGGCATTTGGTGGGGAGGTGGCAGGATCCATTGCTGCTGCTTCCATCACACAAAGCTCTGCCTCTGAGGGCCAGAGGGAAGGTGTGGAAATTAGGTTGATGTTTAGTCTTTGGTTATACCTCGTCTTCCCTAAGTTTCTCGGAACTTGGCAGTTGGTGGTGCTGTGACATCTGTGTGGCAGTGTCTAAACTTGGCAGCTCCATGTTTACACAAGAATTTTAAGTCACAATTCAAAGAGGTTCTAGTTCTTGCATGAAGGGTGACCTATTTTCACGACAAGATATTTCCAATTTGTAAGTTTACAAAGTCATCAAACAAGGAGAAAGAAAAATCACATTTCTTCCCTGTCCTTTACCCTTATTCACTAGAGTAAAATTTTGTGATTACTTTTGCACATACATCAAACTCCTGAACATCTATGGCCTGATTCGTTCACTTTTACAGACGGTGCACATCAGAATCGCTTGACAAACTTGGTAAAAATGCAGCTTTCCAAGCTCTGTGCCCCCAGATTCTGGTGTGGTGGGTCTTGGGTACGGCTGAGAAATCTTTTTAACCAGGTGATTTTAATAACCTGAAAGTATGAGAAAGTGTAGGCCTTCTAACCTAAGCTCCCAGGTATTCTATTTGGAATTCCAAGTGACCTAAAGTAGTTTTAAACACATAACTGCAATCTCACAAAGATGAATTAAAATGTTTCATTTATTGGGTGCTGGACCCAGTTTAAAGTGCTCTACATCTATCTTCTCAGTTTGGTGGACTAGTTCCACTCTCAGTCCAGCAGGGATTTTCTCTTTCTCTCCTGAAGCCCCAGGTAGGGACTAGAGGAATGGATCAATGTTTTCCTTCCATACCTCTTAATGAGTTAGGGGCCCAGAGATCAGCTCCCTGATCTGCATTGGATCCTAAGGAATCTGGTCCAATCGCAGGGCTGTCTCAAGCCCCACCCCTGCCCCAGAAGTGCCAATGTGCCATACACAACTGCTATTCAACGTCCCCACCAACAGCTAACTGGCACCTGAACTCAATGTACCCCCAATCCAAGGTTTTTGGATTTTTCCAGTCTCTGCCCAGCACCCACCCTAGCCTGTCTTCCCCATGCCATCGAGTGGGCCAGAAATTTTATGGTCTTCAACTCCTCTTTCTCACTTCCCCATGCAAACTAAGAGCAAATCTGTGGCCCCTATTCCTTTCAAACGTACCCAGAAATATGGACAATTTCCCCCTCCATTGCAATCACTCTAGACCAAGCTGCTTATTTTTCACCTGGCTGACAGCAATCACCTCTTTATTGTCTCCCTGCTTCCCCGATGAGACTCCACTACTTCAATCTCCACATGGCTGTCAGAGGTTTGGTTTAAAAAGAGATAATTTTATTACTTGCCACTACCCCTGCCCTTGCTCAAACCCCCCGTGCTTTTTAAATTTTTTTTATTTTTTAACTTTTATTGTATAATATAACATATATACAAAGCAGAGAAAGAAAAAAGCAATAGTTTTCAAAGCAGTCTTCAACAAGTTGTTCCAGGACAGATCCCAGAGTTTGTCATGGGCTACCAATGATCCTGTCAGATTTTTCCTTCCAGCTGCTCCAGAATATAAGGGGCTAGACACACTGAAATTGAACCTGGGGTTTCTGGCATGGCGGGGTGAGAATTCTGCCACTAAGCCACCATTGCACCGCCCCATAAATATTTTTTTTTATCATCACAATCGACTTTTTTTCCTTTTCTGTAAAAAATAACACATACAAAAAAGCAATAAATTTCAAAGCACAGCACCACAATTAGTTGTAGACCATATCTCAGAGTTTGGCATGGGTTACAATTCTACAGTTTTAGGTTTTTACTTCTAGCTGCTCTAAGATACTGGAGACTAAAAGAGATATCAATTTAATGATTCAGCAATAAATCCTATCTTCTCTGTATAACGCCACCATCATCTTTGATCTTTCTACCCTTCTCTTTAGGGGTGTTGGGGCTATGACCATTCTAACCGCCCTAATGTTTTTATATCAGGCATGCACTAGAACCCCTGCCCATGCATGATCTGGCTCCTGGCTACCTCTTATTACTTGCCACTACCCTTGCCCTCGGTCAAACCCCATCCGATCACTCTTTTCTCGTCTACTATGCCCATGGGATTTTTGTTTTCTTTTGGAACTCTATGCTCCTTCCTCCCTCAGCAGCTATGCCCTTTCCTTTTGCTGCCTGGTAACCCTTTTTATCTCAGATAACCTCCTGCCTTCTCCATTTTATTCAGGTGCTCATATGTTACCTGCCCCAAAGCCTTTTTTTTAGCTCTCTATCCCTCTCCCTTGCATTTTTCTTCATAGCATTCAGCACTGTCTGATATATTATTATTCGCTTATTTGCTTGCCAGTCTCCCCCAGCTGAAGGCAAGCTCCAGGCAGCCGACTTTTGTCTTGTTTATCTCTGTGTCCCCTGGGCCTGGCATGTAGAAGGTGCTCGTTTAATATCTGCTGATAGGATAGATGGATGGATGGATGGATAGGGTTTACCCAGTACTTCATTATGGCAGGTGGTCTCCTAAAATTATCTTTGGATAATCTCACACCCAGGAGGTAATTGGCTTAGTTACTTCATGTAAATTATTTCTTTCAGTCTAATGCAATAAATTTAGTGCCTACTCAAGAATTGTTAATTCCTTATACATTCCTTATACATCATTATGTGATGTCTAAGTGAAAAGAGTTTCACAGAAAGGATTATTCTTGGGTGGGGTGAGCACTTTAGAAAAAGAAAAGGTAGGTAAGACCATGGCAGCTTTGGTCTGGAGTATCTGAAAGGCTTTTCTTGGGTGGGGTGGGGTGTAGGAGGCTGGAAGGCACTCTGATGATCAGATTACAGGATTTTAAAGATAGTGCCTAGGAAAGGGCGACCTCCACATCTGATAAGTTTAGACATTCACAAGGCACCTATGTTATAGAAAAAGTTTTTTCTTGATTCACTTGCCTAGCCATTTATTATTCATTATAGGGAAAATTTATATAACATGGTTTTTCTCAAACTTTTTGGCTTCAGAGCCCCTTTATACTCTTAAAAATTATTCAGGATCATCAGAAGCTTTTGCTTATGAGCATTATAACTACCATGGTAGGATTTAAAACGGTTAAAAATTATTAATTCATTTTAAAGTACAAACAAAAAATCCATTTCATGCTAACATAAGTAACATATCTTTTTTTTTTTTTTTATACTCAAGTGTATGGCAATGCCACTTTTTTTTTTTTTTTCAAATTTGCATATGGGCAGGAGGCACCAGGGATCGAACTCCAGACCTCCAGCATGGCAGGTCGGAGGTCTGCCTGTTGAGACACGGCAGCCGCCCAGTAACATATCTTTTAATGAAAAATAACTTTATTTTCCAAACCATAAAAAAAAATTATGAGAAAAGTGACACTAATGTTTTTGTAACTCTCTTTGGTGTCTGTCTGAGTTAATAAAAGAGGACTGGATTATAATATCTATTTCTGCATTCTGACTTTGATATATATACATCAAGATGTATATATATATACACACACATATACATACAAGATACATATATATACAAGATGTCTATATATATCTCATGTGGCCTCTAGAAAATTCCATTTGTATGACAATGAGTGTGAAAAAGACAAATTACCTCTCAGCACTACTATGAAATAATTTTGACCTTGTGGAACCCCTGAAAGGGTCTTGGGAACCCCCAGGGGTTCCTGCAGCACATTGTAAGAATCGCTGAAAGAATGCAGGTAATTTAGGGCCTTACATAGAGCAGAGATATTGCTCTAACCACTACTATTTGGTGCACTAAAAAAAAAAAAAAAAAAACTAATTAAAAAATTACAAGCATAATATATATTTATTTAAAAAGCTAGCCTTATATACATTTGGACTTTATAAAGTGAAACTTCCCTCCTCTAAAGATAGTTGCTTTTTTTTTTAACCCATCAATAAGTATATTGGTCTGATAAGATATAGAATCTTTGTCATCTAGACAGATTACTCAGATGGTTAAAAATCTTTTATAGCTTCTCACTAAGAGTAAACAAATAATCTAAGAGAGCATTGTCATTTTAGCAGAGTGAAAGCCAAATTCTTGTTTTGCATGAATGGTAGCTGCTTTTAAAAGTTCAGAAGATTTTTCTCTATGCCCTTACTACCATTTACAGTACTACTAATGGAAATAGGTTGCACTTGAAAATTGCTCTCTCACCCTTAATATGATAAACCTTGAGCATTTACTGTATGTGGGTGGGGCTGGGGAAGAGAGGAGGAGGTAGGAAGGGGAGGGGGGTTAGGGGAGTGGGGGACTCCAAGGGGCTTACAGACATTATCTCCACTTCACCAGGCTGATTCATTCTCCCATTTTGCAGATGAAGGAACTTCCAGGGAAGTTAAGTAACTAGGCTAAGCTGGATCTGTGCTTTTGACGCTTAGAGAGGTAGCTGATAGCTGATCCCAGCACAGTAGATCTCTCTGTTTTGTAAAAGGTGGGTAGGTCTGGGAACTCAGCTGAAGCAGTAATGTGGCTTTGATTGCATTCAGAACCAAGCTGGCCTTTAGTCACAAAGGTGACACACGCAGTACATTTCTTCATTCCGTGCACTAACATTATGGTATTACACTTAGGTAATATTGTGCTATCTGTTTATGAATTTTTACTATCAGTCCTGTTGCACAATCTGATCCCTTCACCGCCACTTACCCAATATCTACCCTATTTCTATCTCTTGAAGGTCTCTGTTCTTTTTTTTTAATTAATTAAAAAAATTTTTTTAAATACCAAAAAACACCAAACACAAACATTCTTTTTTTTTT
>PVIY010004972.1:0-98158 GCA_004026745.1 Myrmecophaga tridactyla
ACAGCCTAAGCAGCTCGGCATTCCTCATCTCAGCACTTGCAGCTCAGCCCAGGCCTTTGGAGATGGAGAAAGAAGTCACCCCGGGGAAAGTTGTTGGAACCCAAGGGCTTGGAGAGAAGACCAGCAGAGACCATCCTGTGCCTTCCACGTAAGAAAGAGCCTCAGTGGAAAGTTAGCTGCCTTTCCTCTGAAGAACCAAAAAAATAAATCCCCTTTTATTAAAAGCCAATCCATCTCTGGTGTGTTGCATTCCGGCAGCTAGCAAACTAGAACAGAGAGGATGTGGAAAACCTGGGACACTTATGCACTGTTGGTGGGAATGTATAATGGTGCACCCACTATGGAGGACTGTTTGGCAGTTCCTTAGGAAACTAAATATCGAGTTGCCTTATGACCCAGCAATAGCCCTACTTTGTATATATCCAGAAGAGCTGAAAGCAATGACACAAACACACATTTGCACACTGATGTTCAAAGCAGCAGTATTCACAATCACCAAAAGATGAAAACAAACCAAATGCCCATCAACAGATGAGTGGATCAACAAAATGTGGTATATACATATTATGGAATATTATGCAGTAGTAAGACAAAAATGATATCCTGAAGCACATCAAGACAAGATGGATGAGTCTTGAGGACATAATGCTGAGCCAAATTAGCCAGATACAAAAGGACAGATACTACATGATTCCACTTTTATGACCAAATAAAGGTATAATCAGAGGCCTATAATACAGAATATAGGGGACTCAGAGATACATAGAAGTTAGAGATGGGTGAACCATTAGCTAATGAGGTTGATTTCCAATGTAAGCGAATAGATAGGAGTGAAGGTGATTCTCCCGTGGGTGTAAAAGTACTATTACCATATTGAAGATGAACAAGATTGAAAGGGGTTGTATAGATCTATGAGTCCCACTGATTCACACTAGAAATATGAATGAGTTCCATAAGAATTACTTCAAAGATATGATTTTTATGTAAAGGGTGTTTGAGTCCAGGGTACAGGGGGAAAATTGCTATTGCATGCTATGAGCTATGTTCCAAAGGAAACCATCAGCACTACCACCACAACATTAGAGGTAAATAATGGGGAGAGGGACAAGAGTTAAGAGGAGGTTTAGAGTTCCTATTTGGCGAGGGTGTGTTTATTGGTTTTCTTTGTCTTGGGAACAATGAAATTAGCTAAAATTGAGAATGTTTTGGACCGTGGACTTTGGGCCATCTATGTGATGCCTGATGAATGCAAGTTGCTGCAGGATGCCCTGATGGAGAAGTAGATTGTTGAACAATGGTGTATACTTATAAACAAAGGTTATGCTGCTAGAAAAAGGAACAAATTTGTGAGGCATGCAATGATGTGAATGAACATGTGAGACATTTGGTGAGACAAAATAATCCATAAACAAAAGAACAAGAATGGTATGGTCACCTTTAGAAAATATTTATAAGAAAACAGGGGCCTAGACTCTAAGCTTTTAGAGCAGACACATTAAGTCTGGAGTAGCGATTGTTATTTCTGGATTTTGAGATGCCGTTTTATATATATATAAAACCTGATATTTAGAGATAAGAACAAAGTTGAAAAGGTTGGGGTTAAAGTAATTTAGAACATAGGGTAAGGAAGACGTGACTATATTTTAGAACAACACATACTCTGAGACCAAAAGAAATGTTTATTTGGTCTGAAACTGAAATTTACTGTAGTGCATAATCTAATTCAACCTATCTGTATAGCTCATTTGAACAATTGAAGCACAGGGAGCACAGAATAAGAAAGAAGTCCTTTATTTAATCCTGTATAGAATGCCTGGAAACATCTTAGAGCATATTAAACAGATAATCAAAAAGTATTGACGAAGTCCCCTAAGGGATGGGAGAAAAATATGAGACTATTAAACCTTATCATCAGGGAATCCCCTGATACTGTGTCAAACTTTAGGGACACCCAAATCAATAGACCATGCCCTTGATCAGGAGGTTTACTCTTGTGAAGCTTATGTAGGTAGCGGAGAAGCTTAGACTATCTATAGGCATGCATAAGGGTTACTTCTGGATGGCCTCTTTTGTTGCTCAGATGTGGCCTCATTCTGTTTAAGCCAAACTCTGCAAATGAAATCATTGCCCACCCCCCTATGTGGGACATGACATCCAAGTGTAAAAGTCTCCCTGGCAACATGGGAGATGACTCTCAGGGTTGAATCCAGACCTGGCACTGGCGAATCAATAATTCCATCCCAACCAAAAGGGGGAAAAGAGTGTAATTAATAAAGTGTTAGTGGCTGAGAGAGTTCAAATGGAGCCAAGAGGCTACTCTGGAGGTTGCTCTTATGCAAACTTCAGTTAGACCTTGCTACACATGTATACATGTTATACATGTGTTATACATGTTATACATGTTATCATAACCTGCCAGCCCCCAACCAGGATGATTCCAGTCAATCCTAAAGTACATCTAGGGCAATATATAAGATTCCAAAAGAGTTCCAGGCACTAGAGTAACTTTCCAGAAACCTACAACTTCCAGACAGGTCCCTGATCCAGATAAGTTCTGAAACCTAGCCCAGCCTCTCCAGAACATCAGATATTTTCATCTCCCTACCCCATATTAGTGACAGACCCTTCCAATATGAAAAATTTAGAATGGCCATAGCCCAAACACTCCTAAAGAGAGGGAGGAAAAATCAAGGCGATGGTGGAATTATACATAGAAGATTGGACTTAACAAATAAATATGAATGCTAAATCATTAAATTGATATCTCTTTTGGTCTCCAGTATTTTAGAGCAACTAGAAGTAAAAACCTAAAATTGGGGCGGGCCATGGTGGCTCAGCAGGTAAGAACGCTTGCCTGCTGTGCTCAAGGACCTGGGTTCGATTCCTGGTGTCTGCCCATGTAAAAAAAAAAAACCTAAAATTGTGAAATTGTAACCAATGTCAAACTCTGAAATATGTTCTATTACTAATTGTGGTGCTGTGCTTTGAAATTTATAGCTTTTTTGTATATATGTTATTTTTCACAAAAAAAGAAGGAAAAAAAGTCAATTGTGTGGATAGAAAATATTTAAGTCCCCTAGCCTCCTATATTCTGGAGCAGCTAGAAGGAAAAATATGAGAGGATCATATGGTAGCCCATGACAGACTCTGGGATCTGTCCTATAATTACTGTTTGAAGAATGCTTTGAAAACTACTGTTTTTTTATTTCTTTGCTTTGTATACATGTTATACTATACAATAAAAAAGTTAAAAATAAAAAAAATGACAGTGGCTGAGAGAGTTCAAACAAAGTTGAGATGTAATTCTGGAGGTTATTCTTTCACATTATATAGATATCCCCCTTTTTAGTTATGGTGTATTGGAGTGCCTAGAGGAGAGTACCTGAACTGTAGAGCTCTGTGTCTTGAAGATGATTGTATAATGAAATAGCTTTTACAATGTGACTGTGTGATTGTGTGGTTGTGAAAACCTTGTGTCTGATGGTCCTTTTAACTAGGGTATGGGCAGTTGAGTAAAAAATAAGGATAAAAAATACACAAATAATGGGGGAACAAAGGTTAAAACAAATTGGATAGATGGAAATACTAGTTGTCAATGAGAGAGAAGGGTGAGGGACATGGTATGCATATGTTTTCTTTTCTCTTTTTTTACTTCTTTTTTTGGAATGATGTAAATGTTCAAAAAAATGATCACGCCAATGAATACACAACCATGTGATGATATTGTGAGCCACTGATTATATACCAAGCATGGAAAATGTTTGTATGTTAAGAATGTTTGCATGTTTGTATGTTGTTTTATTAATAAAGATACTTTTTAAAAAGAAAGAAAAGAGAAACAAACCTTGGGCCAGGAGAGTGGACCCATCCAAGTACTTGGAGAGCATGAGTTGGCTCAAAAGGTAGAGGATGGGCCTTCCACCTCTTTTGCAGTGGAGAAGTTGTTCTGCCTCAGGCATTGGAGAGGGTGAAGCATGATCTTTGGGGATTGGCAAGACCCTAGATGCCACCAGATAGAGGTTGAGCATGTGCCCAGGGGATTGTAGAGAGCCTGTGTGTGGCCCCAATCCTTAGAGAGGGTGGAGAAGAGAAAAAGGTGGTCTCCTCAATGTCCCCTAAGGTTGCATTTAGAAAGTGGTGGCCACTATGTACACCCTTAGAAAGAGCAGGACTGCTGCTTTCTAAAGCCCCAAGGATAAATGACTCTCAGCTTTGAAATTCAATGGACTTTGCCCTGCAGGTTTTCAAAACTGCTTGGGTCTGGTGACCCCTGTGTTCCTTCCAATTCCTCCCTATGGAAATGGGAATATGTATCCTATGACGGTCCCTCTTTTGTATGTTGACAGCAGATAACTTGTTCTGAGTTTTACAGGTCCTGTGCCAGAGAAGAATTTTGCCGTAAGACAGACCAGTTGCTGACTTTCAAAGGACCTCTTCCTTAAGAATTATGTACTGGTTTTGTCCTCTACTCTGTCATCCCTCAGGCACCTTGGCTTCCTAGCCCAGATCTTACCTTTTCAATTTGCTGTCCATCAATACCAACCCGGTAGCTAGGTCCACATCAAATTGTGGGAAGGGTCCAGACTCCAACTGGCCTGGGAAGGAGCCTGTCAATCAAGTTCTGTTGACAACTGAGATGGCCATCCTGATGGCAGAGAAAGACTGGACTCACTACACCAGAGTTAAAGGATCAGTACCTGAACCGGATGATTAGTACCCAACAATACAGTCTGATTCCTGGGAAGTAACTCCAACTTTGGGCCCTTTAAAAATTACATTAAAAAGACAACACTTGGAAAAGTAGAGGGGCTTTTGGATTTGGAGTTTGAATTCTGTATTTTAATCTAACATAGTTAATAGTGACCCTGGTAGGAGAGTCTTACCAAGGAAGATAGATGAGGGACTTAAAGATCAATTTAAAAATGAAAATTATTATACTACCTATCATGTTCCAAATTTGGGACACAATGGGCCCTGTCAGATTGGTGGTGAATGTAACCAAAGATTTAGAGACCCAAACTATACAGTTTGATGCTTACCAAGTAATAAACATGAAGTCTAAATGAGCCAACAGCAATTGAGTGGGGAAAACAAGTTCTGTGTCCAGGACCAGTAGAGGGGTGTTATAATCTAGCCTCTTTTGGCCCCTGCTAGGATGATATATGATGGACTACCCAGTTTCAAGGGTGGACCATGAACATGGGATTGATTTTACAGACCTAGAGGCCATTAAAGGATAAAGTAAATTTTTATAAAGGAAACTCCTCACCAAATTGCAAAAACCTTCAGTGTAACCTGGTGGTGAAAACCCTCAAAAAAGCAGGCACACATCCAGCAGGGGACAGCAGCAGAGATGCGTTGTCATGATAGAATATATGGGATGGGGGCAGACTTCACTGGAAAAGACCTTCTTGGAAGTTTCAAGAAACAAGTCCTCTCCCCAACACCAACAAGTTAACTTTCTCCAGTTGCCAAAGGAGATCCAGCTGGGAGGTTAGATCCCCCATACAGAATGATCCCAAAGTTGTCAGGGAGGTCAGGACAGAAAAATTGAAGCAAACCATAAAGATAGAGACAGGGTATGGAGATACAAATGTCTGGGTGGAAGGGATCAAATATAGAGTCTAGATAACAGCAACTGTTATGCTTGTGTAACAGGCCGACCCACTGCTCTTGTTGTGCCCCTTCTGATGGTTATGGAGAAACACATCAAGGAGTTCAAATGCATGGTTCCCTTCTTTCAGAATACTATTCCTCATGAAAATTGTAGTATGTTGTCCTCTCCTTTCCCTCCAGTCAAGGGTGGAAAAGTCAACGCTATACTGATTTCCAGCCTTGGCCCAGGAAACCGCTCTGCCTGTCTCTCTAGATGGGGGCACATGTACTCAAGCATGGGATGTAACTGAGGATAGTATTGTAATTTCTCCAGTTTAACCACACTCTGAGCAGATCTTTGGTGGTATTGTGGAAAGGGCAACTCCGACCAGTATTACCTAAGAAGTGGAAGGGGACCTGTGCTCTGGTACACTCGACCATCCCACTCACACTGGCATTTGAAAAGGAAGAGGAAGTTCTAACCCAAGGAAAAAGAAAGAAAAGAAGCTTACTTGATTCCTTTGATGATCGAGTTATTTTTACAGTATAGGGGTGCCAAGGGGAATTCTGGATGAGTTTAGGGCTAGGAATTAAGTAGCTGCAGGATTTGATTCATCCTTATTCTTTGGATCACCATCAACAAAAATGTGGATTGGTGTTAACAGCAAAGATTTATCAGTTAAAGGAATAGCAAACAGTTGGATACTACTAGCCAAATGACATGGGAGAATAGGATGGCCCTAGACATGATGCTAGCTGAAAAGGGAGGTACTGTGTTATGGTTGGGGGTTGTTGTACATTTATCCCCAATAATACAACCCCAGATGGAACTATCACCAAAATTTTACAAAGCTTAGTGATCTTATTTGAAGAATTGGTAAAAAATTCAGGCATTGATAACCCCCTCATGGGATGATTAGAAAGCTGGTTTGGGAAATGGAAGGGGGTGACACTGGCCATGCTAAGTTCTTTGATCATCATAGCTGGGGTACCCACAACACTTGGGTGCTGCATTATCTCATGTGCCTGAGGGTTAGTTCAGAGACTCACTGAGGCTGCCTTAACCAAGCAAAACAATTTGTACCTGGCAAAGAGGAAATCCATATGAGGAAGGGTGTGAAAAGGCTCTTAGAAACTTTGACAAAAGGACTAAAATGTGAAAACTAAAGGAGTTTGGGCTGGTTTGAATCTATGGTGGACCCCAGAAAAACCATGTCCTTTAATCCTCATTCAATATTGCTGGATGGGAGTATTTTGATTGTTTCCATGGAGATGTGACCTACCCAATTGTGTGTGGTAACTTTTGATTAGATAGTTTCCATGGAGATGTATCTGCACCCAATGAAGGTGGAGTTGCTTACTGGAATTCTTTAAAAGAGGAAACATTTTGGAGAGAGTCCCTTTTTGGTAGAGCCACGAGAAAGCCAGCAGACACCACCATGTTCACCATGTGTCCTTCCAGCTGAGAGAGAAACATTGAACTTCATCGGCCTTCTTGAACCAAGTTATCTTTCCCTGGATGCTTTAAATTGGACATTTCTATAGACTTGTTTTAATTGGGACATTTTCTCAGCCTTAGAACTGTAAACTAGCAACTTATTAAATTCCCCCTTTTAAAAGCCATTCCGTTTCTGGTATATTACATTCAAGCAGCTAGCAAACTAGAACAGAGTTCAAAAATAAAGAGGGGGGATCTGTAAGAATAAAATTAAGTTTAGCTTTCATGCAACATTGTGCAGGATACCTCTGACACAGGCCTAGAATTGGCATCAAATCCTTATATAAGTAGAAACAAGTTTAAATAAGGCAGGGCCAATGTCATTGAAATGTAGAGCAGGATCAAAATGTAATCAAAAGTAGGAACTTTTGGCAGGAAACATAAATTAGTTTGATTATCTGGATATGCTGAACCTCTGGAGTATCCAATCAGCAGAGAAACAGGGGAGGGACCTGCGTGCTAAGCATAGGGTATGAAACCTGTGGTGTTCTATTGCTTGGCGCACCAGCCACCACATTTGGTTGGGTGCTCGTTCTCACAAGATCGTGAATAAATTCTTTTCACCCCACAATCGGGTGAGCGTTTATTCTCTTTCAGGTATGGCTTTCTTTCTAACCTCCCTACATTTGGCATTTTTCTAGACTAGGATTTGAGGAGGAGAAGAGGCATTTAGGGGACGCTCCAAGCCCCTGGGTTCAGACACTAGGGCTCAGGGCCTTGGCAGCACCAAGGAGGATGTGGACTCATGTGGTGGCCCCTGGGGGTGAGTGTCTGCACAGAGCAAAAGGGACCAGCTCAGAAGCGGGAGCTGCAACTGGACCCTGCTGGGTCGTGTCACGGGCGGGTGTCTTCCCACCTCAACCGCAAACTCAGGAACCCTCCAATCCATCTGCAATGTTTTCCTGCCCCAGAGCCCACTGAGCTGCCTCTGCCCTTGATTCAAAGAAACCCTGTGTATCTGTCAGGATTCTCTAGAGAAACAGAACCAACAGGAGAGATCTGTAAATATTAGATTTATAATGGGGTCTCACCCAATTGTGGGAAAGCAAGAGCCCCAAATCCCTAAGGCAGGCCCTGAAGCTGACAGCTCGGATGAAGGGTCTGGACAAACTCCACAGGAGAGGCTCACTGGCTGAAGAGGCAATGAAAATTCTCTCTCCTCCCTTAAAAGTCTTCAATTGATCGAGGCAAATCCAATTGACTGGATTATTTTGTTTGTGGGCGGCAGGCCCTTAGTTAATCATAGATGTAATGAGCCACAGCTGTAATCACCTGACTGATGATTTAATAAATGACCCTTCTGCTTTATCAACCAGTCACAAAATATCCTTGCGGCAATGGTCAGACCAGTGCTTGCCTGACCAGACACCTGGGCACCATCCCCTGACCAAGCTGTCACGAGAACCTAACCACCACACCCTGGAATCCCACTTTCTCCAAACACTTGCCCTGGCTGGTAGGAGGAACACCTAGCTGAGTCCCCCAGCCCAAGACCTGGGCACTGCCCCACCATTGCCTCCCCAGCCTGAGGCCCCCACAGTGCTGACTCCAGGTTGAAGGCAACAGAAGGGACACCATGGTGGGCGGCAAGCCTATCTCGGTTCACAGTTTTATTCTGAAGCCAGGAGGTCAGCACGATCTTCCTGCCTCATCCTGCTGTCAAAGACTCTGTGCCACGGCCAGTCAGGGGCAGGGGCCAGACATTAAGTGCTTAATCTGAATTTTAATGGGAGATCCCAGGCTGTCCCGCTGGCCCCCGTCCTTCCGTGTGTGTTGTGCATTTCTGCGTTTGCGCTATGCGTGTGTGGGTGTGCATGCATGCGTGCATAGCTGTGCCAGGCAGAAGATGGGGAGGAGGGATGGGGCACGGAAGCTGAGAGAGCCAGAGACAGCTTGGCGATTGGTGCATATAAAAGCCCCAAAGAGACAGCCTCGGGCTGTGCTAAGGAGAGGCCCGGTGGGTGTCTGGCCGAACCCACAAGCTCCTAAATGCCGATGCTCTTCAAGCTGGCTGAGCAGCGGAACTTGCCATCAGGGAACCTGGAGCACTGCAGGTTGGGCGCGCAGGGGCAGGTGTGGTGTTTGCGTTGTCCAGAGAAGGGGACCTGGGAGGAGAAGTGAGGAGTGGACAGCACCTCCCGCGAGGGGAAGAGACTTTGGTGGGTCCAGTCCTGAAAATGTCTCCCCTCCACCCCTCCCCGCCCTGCATGACAAAATAACTATCAGAGATAAGAAAACCGAGGGAAGGAGGGCTGTGGGATCAGCCCCAGCATGAAGGTGCCCTCCCCCAGCCCTGCAACTGCCCGCCGGGACCCTGGCTGACCCAGCACGCATGCGCACACTCGCTGATTGAACATCACTTGCGGCACATCTGCTATGTGCTCAACGCTGTGGTGGGTTCTGGGGACCCAGCAGGGGACAGGACAGACGCCCTCCCTGCCCTCAAGGGGTATCGAATAGGAGCCTTAGGAGTGTAGGCCCAGAGCCAGACTGCCTCGTTCAAATCCCTAATCTGCCTCTTTCCTGCTGTGTGAAAATAATAATTGGCAAATGATTTAGCTTCTCTGTGTCTCAACTTTATTACATGATAAATGGGTTACTAATAGCACCTACACATATGGTTGTAAAGAGGTTTAAATTACATAATTCACAAAAAGCATCTAGCTGCACATAGTAAGCTTCAATGTTAGATTATATTATCATCCTTTGCCCCACTGGGAATATGGATTTGCAGCCAAACCAGTTCACATACCCCATGGTGCCAACCAGCCTCTCTCCACACCCCTCCCCAGCCTCCAGATCCCCCTGGCAGGCTGTGATCAGGAGTGTGACTGACAGAGGATGCTCTGAGCCCAGATAAAGCAGGACCTGGATCCTGGAAAGTCTCTGAGGAGTGAGGACTCCTGAACCACAGGAAGCCCAGGGAAGGTGGCTGGTGAGGCTGATTCCTCCCTCCCCGACAGCTCCTGAGCAGGTCCCAGCAGTTGCTCTGTATCCACCTGACTATTCATAAGCAAAGGCCCTGTGGCTGCCAAGGGATAAAATAGGGCCAGGCTAGGCCAAAGCAAGCAAGGGCCCTAGGCGTAAAAGAGGGAATTCCTCCTTATATTTTGCTTTAGCTACGTTGCCTGCCTCACACCAGCTTGGCCTTAGAGAGGGGGCCATTTTGTGAGTCTCCTTTCATTTTGCTGAGAAAAGACTCCTGCAGAGCAAAGGATTTTCAGGACTGTTTCAAAATCTGAATTTGTCAGATCCAAAAGTGTCTATAGAAATAATCAGTTTACTCCCCTCAGTTGGATACCTTAAGAGACAAGCACAGAGCCATTATGCTGATTGCCAAAGATCACACAACAAATGAAGGTTGAGCTTGCCCAGGCCCTGAGTCTAACGACCTATGACATATGCCCCCACTCCATCCTGGGTTGTCTCCAAAATGCCTGGAGGCAGTGCCCTGGCATCAAATGAGATGTGATTGGATTTGGAGTCAGAAACTGTGGTTCTGGCCATAGCCCAGTGTCATTGGCTGTGTCCTTGAGTAGTCACATGAATATGCTGTGTTTCACTTGCCTTCCCTGTAAGATAGGGGGACTGAGGCCAACTGCCCAGTTACTGTGAGGCTCAAATTACATCAGTGGTTTCCCAGCCTGCACTAGAATGTTCTACATGGAAAACGTCTAGCCCTGTGCAGAGATAGCAGGCAACTATATTCTTGGTATGGACCAAGGAAGATGGGTGCTGGGGGTGACAGGGGCAGCAGGAGCATCCCAGGAGCTACCTACATCCCCTCAGACACTTTGGGGCCAGATCACAGTCTGTGGTACCGGGCTGCCTCCCCTGTGATCTCACATGAGCTCTGCGAGGTGCCCTGTGCGTACCTGTGGCTGGCAGAGTGACACTCCTCACCTTCCTTCCCCAGCGGGGTGCAAAGCCGTACCCCACGCAGCCACACACAGATGGCACAGCAGGTGCCTGCTCCACACTGGACATCCCGCTCACAGGTCTGCAGGAGTAGGGGAAAGGGAACAGGACATTAGCATCATCCAAGAGAAAGAACAAGGGAAGCCTCTTCTGAAAAACCTTCAGTAGAAGAGAAAATGGTCTGGGAAAAATATCCCGGACTCAGTCTGATGAGATGGCTTGAAATGTTCCTTCCTGACCCTGCAGGGAAGGACACTCAAGGCTCAGCCAGACACTGGATCTGAAGAGTCCTCCAAACTCATTTAAGACCACCCCATAGGGAGGCAATTCTTCCTTTCTGACAAGATTAGAGGTCAGGAGTCATAGCTTTCTAGCTCTGCATGCCAGCACTTAGTCCACGGTCTGGCCCAAAGTAGGTGCTCAATGGATGCTGGTTGAATGGAATTAATTAGAGTTCTTAGAAGGGGAGAGGGAACCCTGATGGCCTGAGTCCCCTGAGCCCCTGAGCCATTGGGTGGTCAATGCTGAGCTTCCTTGGACCAGAACCCTCCAACCCTGACCAAACACTCTAGGTTGATGCCTCCCCTTCCCACACTGGTGCCCCTGGGTCCTCAAGAGGTCCAGGCTTCTCTGAGGTTCCAGCACCTGAGTGACCAGGTATCTTCTTTGGTGCTTCTGTGCTGGCCTTCATGAAACCCAGGTAAGGGTGGGCCCATCTGGGTTGGGCTTCCAAAATAGGGGCCACACAAACCCACTCTAAACAAAAGCCTGGAGTGTGGAAAATAGAACTCCACATGGCTCCAGACTCAATTGGGCACATAATGGAGAATCATCCAAACCTTCCACTTCCAGAGAAGTTTTTTTCTGAGCTGAAATTTGAAGCTGAGATTTGGTGAACTCTTCTCCAACAGAATACCATAGAGTGCCCCTCTGGCATCCCATGTGGGAGCTGACAGGAATTGAATGCTCAAGGTTAGGGAAGTGGATCACACTTGATTCTTCTTCTCCTATGGTGGTGTGGAGATGCTGTCCCTCCCTGGAAGAAGGGAGCATAGGCCAGAATCAGATGGCCCCAGTCCAGGGAGCAGGGGAGTGTGGAGTTGGTAGAACCTGGGGCATCAGCACAGTCAGGCAGATAAAGAAAGGGACTGGAGAGAGCCTGAGAATTCTGGCTTCCCCTCAACACCCCATCTGAACCACTGGTCATATTTTTCATACTGTTCCTCTTTCCGTGGTTATGTTCTCATTGTGCTTTTCAAAAGGTCAGTTTGATATCACTATGAAGACATTTTCCTTCTCTCTCTCATTCTTGCCTGTGCAGCTGCTATTGGGTCAGACGTTGGAACTCACACAGGGAGGCTAACCTGGGCATCTGGTCAACCCCTCTGCTCCTGCTTCTCCCCATGGGCACCCCAGGCTTCTCTCCCTTGCCCTCACTCTCTCACATCCTCAGGCTACACAAAAGGAGGACAGCCTCAGTGGTTTACATTCATTAGCATAATTCTATCCTAACAATTTACTCATATCCTGGGTCTCAAATGCATTGATTTGTTTTTAATATTTGTTACTCTTTTGAACTCGGTTTTTCCATTTGAAAAGAAGAAAGATTTTTTCATTTCTGTGAAAATTAACACTAATCTAATTCCAGGGATTGTTTGGCATTTCTTGACATTTCCATTCTCTATGTAAAAAGTTGGAGGTGGTTTCAATAAAAGTTAATTTCCTTTTTCTTTTCTAGCAGCTTTTATCTGGAAAGCTCTTGGGCAAAGTATTACTTTCTGTTTTAACAGGAATAGTCCCACCATTGTAACACAATGTGTGACCCAATTGAGGATAGTTCTGGGTAAAGTCAAATACCTGGGAGAAAACCAAACTCTGAGTATCGTGAACAGTATACTGTAGAGTGCCCAAGGGTGCTGGACCTCCAACTTGAGACTGAATTTCTGTGAGATATCTGGATGTTTGCTTTTGGTTGCACTCAGCCTAATTTTAGTGTTGTTCATATTCCTTTCAGAACTGGCCACAGAGTAAATATCCTTAAACAGTAAAGGAAAGAAAAAGTTCCCATGCATGCTTTCCTTTCTTAAGAGTAATCAGAGGTTAAACTTACTAGAAGCTAATAAGTTTACCTGCCTTTAATTAAGTCAACATGCTGTGTACATGTAAACTTGTCATATGAACTAGACCATATGTGAAAACCAAAATTGCCACAAAAGATGAATTAGAAGGCGCTTATCCACTTTGTAAAGGAATTTCTTTCAAGACATTATAAGAATCTTCATCTTACAAAGGACTGAACTTCAGAATTTTCAGTGCTCTCCTAATGCATTTAAAATAGAATTCAACTTGCACACTTCTCAAAAGCAAATCCTATTTAGTAGAGGAGGTCTAGGTAATTTGAAAATAATTGGAAATCTCTCCTTGAATTGCCTTCCAATAGCTAACTTCCGTGTTCCTTTTGTTTTGTAGTGAGGATTGCCCTCAGAGGGCTGCCTGACTGGTTCCTGGGCTTGCATCGCATACACACCCTGAAATCTTCCCAAAACCCAGGGCTCAGAAAACGCTAGAGGACTTACCCCTGTTACTATGCCACAGTCGGAAAAGGTTACCAAGAGGAGGAGGATGAAGATGTGTACGACAGTTCTCATGGTCACTTGGGGTGAAGGCAGAGCCCTGCCTGCTCTGACGCCTCTCGCTGCCTCCTGCTCTGCCTCGTGCCTATCAGGCTGGGAAGGCAAGGCTCTCCTGCACCTGTCTCCTCCTCCAGGATTTATATGGTCCCCCTAGGGCATGTGGATGCCTCATCTCTGCTTTTCCCTTCCTTATCACAGATGCTATTCAGATGATCTCAGACACAAAGATGAGACCTGAATCCCTACTGTCATCAAATGACCATTAAAAAAAAATACATGGGGTCTTTGACAGCTCACTAACTCTCCCAAGAATGCAGTGATTCCATCCCTTATCTAGGTTCACTCTATCTTATTCTCTGTCTTTGGACATCCTTCTTCTATCCTACTTTGGGCAGTGGGAGGGCTTTGATAATGAATTAAGGGATTTACATCCTCATTTATCTTTCCCCAGCAAACTGTACAGCAGGCACAACTGTTGGTTCCCTCGGACTCAAGCCAGCAGGAATTGCCTAAGCACTTCCTGCATGCTCAGCCTGGGATTAGGGGCTGGGAGGGCTCAAGTGGGTACAGGCTGTGACCCTGGTCCTTTGAGAAGTTAAAATTCCAAAGAGGAGACATGAAACTGTTTGGACATTAAAGAAGGCCCTGTGGATTTATGTTCCTCTGTGGTACAGATAAGGTTTTGTTCTGTGATGGGCTCAGAGCAAATACCAGTAAGGATCCTTTGATACAGGAACCAAGGAGCAGAAAGAAGATCAGCACACTCACAGCCCGGCATTCTCTCAGCCTCTTGCACAAAGATGTGCTTGGGCTGCGGTAATAGGTGCCTGGAGCCCCCTCTGCTTTCCTGCTTTATGTGGTAGGCGCGGGATCATCTGTGGGAGAACAAACACTGGGGGTCAGATGCCAACCCTGTGGAAAGTTGATTTAGGGCATCATCTCTCCTGCTGGGAGGGGAGGTCCCCAGTCCTGGTCCTGGTTCTGGTTCTCTGGACACCAGAAAACCCAATGAGAGCTCTAGGGCCTCTATCAGACAGTCCAACTTCTCTCCACAGCCATAGAAGTCAGTATTCCCCAAATTGTGTTTTGCAATATGTTAATAGGTGTTGTACATACAAAAAAATAAATAAAAGATTTGTACTGGTCAAAAATTTGGGAAACACAGAGCTAGATCAGTGAAACCATCTTTTTCACTGCAGAACTTCTCAAGACCTTTCATATGCTAATAAACAATTGAATCACCAAGAGGGAAATACATTTGTAGTATTTCCCGAACATATTCATCCTCAAAACCTTTTTGTTCCCTCCCCCAGAGCACCTCATGGGTTTAGGGTTCTATGTAGAAATAATTACAGGTTATGCTCCCAATTAAGAGGCTCCAAAGTACATGAGGCAAACATTGGCAAAACTGAGGGGAGCTAAAGACATTTCGACAATAATAGTGGGAGACTTCAATACACCACTCTCTTCCATATATACAGCAACCAGACAAAATATCAACAAGAAAATAGAGAATTTAAACAATGTTGTAAATGAGTTCAACCTAACAGACATATATAGATTGTTATACTCTAAAACCCCAGGATATATATTACTTGCCAGTGCTCATGGAATGTTCTCCAGGATAGATCATATGCTAGGACACAAAAGAGGTCTTTACAAATTTAATAAGATTGAAATTATCCAAAGCATTTTTTCCTGACCACAACAGAATGAAACTGGAAATTAATAATCACCAAAGAACCAGAACTTTCACAAGCATATGGAAATTTTAAAATACACTTTTAAATAAGCAGTCCATCGAATAATAAATTGCTAGAAGAACCAGTAAATATTTAGAGATGAATATTAATGAAAATACAATATATTAGAATTCATGGAATGTGGCAAAGGCAGTGCTGAGAGGGAAGTTTATTACCCTAAATACCTATATTACAAAACAAGAATGATATTGGTTTGTACAGGTTAGTTTGATGCCCCAATACATCCAAGAGTAATTTTGGCAGAGAATAATTTGGGGAGAAAGAAGGAAGTATTAAACTTCCCCATCTGGGGAATTCCTAATATTCTCACAAGCAGTGGGGACAACCAATTCAATAGGCTGAGCCCTCAATCTTGGGCTCACCACAGTGAAGCCTATTCCTGAAAAGGAGAATCTAAGCCTATTTATAATTTTGACTAAGAGTCACTGCCAGAGAACCTTTTTTGTTGCTAAGTTGTGAACTCACTGTCCTCACCCCTCTGCTTGGGACATGACCCACAGGGGTGTAAATTTCCCTTGCAACATGGGACATGACTCCCAGGAATGAGCTGGGACTGGGCATCATGGGATTGAGAAAGCCTTCTTGACAAAAATGGGGAAGAGAAATATAAGACAAAATAAAGTTTCAATGGCTGAGAGATTTCAAACAGAGTCAAGAGATTATCCTGGAGGTTATTTGTATATTAAAAAAAAAAAGAATAAAGATGCTACAAGAAGGGAAAACTACAGATGAAATCTCCCTAATGAATATAGATGTAAAAATTCTCAACAAAATATTACCAAATCAAATTCAATAACACATTAAAAGAATTAAACATTATGACCAAGTGGGGTTTATATCACGAATGAAGGGTGGCTCAACATAAGAAAATCAATCAATGTAATACAGCACATTAACAAATCAAAAGAGAAAAATCACATGATCATATCGATTGATGGTGAAAAAGCATTTGACAAAATGCAGCGTCCTTTTCTCATAAAAACACTTCAAAAGGTAGGAATCAGAGGAAGCTTCCTCAGTATCATAAAGGGCGTATATGAAACACCCATAGTCAGCATCATACTTAAAAGTGAGAAATTGAAGCATTCCCTTAAGATGGGGAATGAGACAACAATGCTCATTGTCACCATTATCTTTCAACACTGTACTAGAAGTCCTAGCTAGAGTGATGAGGCAGGAGAAGGAAATGAAAAGCATCCAAATAGGAAATGAAGAAGTAAAACTTTCTCTATTTGAGCCATGTACCCTGCCAATTAACACTACAAACATAACTAAGTTCTTGCATGAGCTACTTCAAAGGTAGGAATCTTGTACAAAGAGTGAAAAATAGAAGGGTATAGTGGAAAAACTACTATGGCATGCTATATTCTATATTTTACAGGAAGGCATCAACAGTACCTCAGAAATAGTAGGGGTAAATAATTGGGGGAAGGATAAGGATTAAGGGGAGTTTTGGATTTTGCATTTGTGAGGGTGTGTTTATTGATTATTTTTCTCTTTGGAGCAATGAAGATTAGCTAAAATTGAAAGTGTTGGTGATTGCACAAATAAGTGAGAATACCTGAGACATGGACTGTTAGCTTTGGACATTATACATGATGTCCAGTGGATAGATGTGGCTGAAGGATACATCGACTGACAAGTAGAATGACAAAGTGTCATGTATACATATGATGGAATATTGTGTCTACAAAAAGGGATGAAGTTGTGAGGTATGCAATGAGATGAATGAAACTTGGGGACATTATGCGGTGCAAAATAAGCTAGAAACAAAAGAGCAAATACTGTATGGTCTCTTTTAGAAAACTTATAAGAAAATTGGAGCATAGATTGTGAGCTCTTATAGCAGCCATAGTTAGTCTGAATTTATAAGTATATTTCTAGAGCCTGAGACACAAAACTATATATGTATAAGCTGGTATTTCCCTGGAACTTTGAGTATCTCTGTGACACCTAAGATTCAGAGCTGAAGGTCTGCCACTCTGAAAGTCAGCTTTGCTACATACAATAACAATTAAAGTAACCAACAAAGAGACCAGACTTTGATTAGAAATAAAAACAAAATCCATCTACCTGGGACTAAGGTAAATCAGAATACAGAACAAAAGATGGTACTGTATGTACTCTAGAGCATTGCCTACTGTATGAGACCAAAGGCAGACAGGTTTATTGTTTCTAGAACCTAAGTTTTCAGTAACACAATCTAAATCAAGCTGTCCAAATAGCTCATTTAAATAACCCAAAACTTGAAGCCAAAAACAGGAACAAGTGCTTGTAATTCTGTATAGCCTAAAGTAATAGCTGGAGACATCCTAGACTATGGTGGTCTGATAATTATAAAGTTTTGGTTATAAAGCAACAGTGGCTCGGTGGCAGAATTCTTATCTGCCAAGCCAGAGACCTGGGTCTGATTCCTGGAGCCTGCCTATGCCAAAAAAAAAAAAGAAAGAAAAAACAAAGAGGTATTGGTAGAGTCCCTTGAGGGAGTGAAGGAGAAATATGGAACTATTAAACTTTCCCATCTGGGAAACCCCTGGTGCTCTCTAAAACATTAGGGACTCCCAAGTTAATAGGCCAAGCCCTTGATTCTGAGGCTTCCCCTTATGAAACTTATTTCTGTAGTGGAGAAAATAAAACTATCCATAATTATGCCTAAGAGTTACTTCCAGCAATCCTCTTTGGTTGCACAGATATGGCCTCTCTCTCTTTATAAGCCTAACACTTCAAGAAAAATCATTACCCTTCCCCCATACAGTGAGATGATATTCAGGGGTGAAAGTCTCCCTGATCACATGGGACATGATTCCCAGGGATGAGCCTGGTCCTAGCACTGTGGCATCGATAATGCCTTCTAGACCAAAGAGGAAAAGAAAGGTAACAAGATATCAGTGGCTAAGAGAGTTCAAATGAGTTGAGAGGCTATCCTGGAGGCTACTGCTATGTAAGCTTCAGCTAGATATTGCTAATTACCATGATTTGCCAAATCCCAGCCAACAACTTGCCCTACTAGCCCTAAAGAACAGGCTTTAACAGAGACGCCATAAAAGTTTCATGCACTAAGTTTACTCTCTTGAAACCCATTACCTCCAGAGAGTTTCTAGGTTAGATAAGCCCTGAAACCCACAAGGTCCTAGAATGTCAACTAATGCCATTAGCTATCCTATATTATTGACTACCTTTTTCAACATGAAAAAGTTAGGCACAGCCCAAAGATTCTTATAGAGTGTGAGAAGAATCAAGGGAGGAGGAGTTATAACAAAGAGATAGGATTTAACAAATGAATATTACTGCTAAATCACATATTCATCTTTCTTTTAGCCTCCAGTGTTTTAGAGCTGCTAGAGAAAGAAACCTGAAATTGTGAAATGACAACCCATAAAAAACTATGAAATCTGTTCTGCAGTTGCTTGTTGGAGTGTGCTTTGAAAATTGTTACATTTTCTTTTCTTATATATATGTTATATTTCAAATACAAGGTGTCAAGTAAAAAATAAATAATTAAAGCAATTTGTGAGTGCAGAGAGAAAGAGGAACCAGCACAGTGGCTAAGAGGAAGGTCCCCAGAGTCATACCTTTTGACTTCTGATCTCAGGTGACTCATTAATTTCCTGCTCTTAAGAATATTGTTAATTTCTCCAAGCCTCAGTTTTCTCACCAATAAAATGGAAATACTAATAGTATTTATATCATGGGGTTCTGTGAGTGTCCATCCATGCATTTATCCATTGGATATATATTTATTGAGAACCTACTACATCAACATCAAAGGCACTGTTCCTGGAATTGAGCACATAACAGTGAACGAAAAAAAGGTCCCTGCTCTCATGTAACTTAGATTCTAGTCAGAGAGAAACTTGGCAAATAGACAAGCAGGTTTATAAAAAAGTGGCCAGGTATGTTAAACAATATTTTTAAAAGGCAAGGGAGGCAACAACATGATGGAGAGGGTGTCTTTGAGGGGATGACGCTTGAGCAGAGACTCAATGAAATGAAAGATTGAGCTGAGCAGACCCTGGGGGAAACACCAGTGCAAAGGCCCTATGGAAGGGCCTTGTTGGCAGCTTACAAGACCAGCAAGATGTGCAGTAGCCAGGGCAAGGGGGAAGAGAGGATGTGATTGGGGTGGCTGGGTAGGTTCTGCTATGTAGGGTCTTGTAGGAAGAGGCAAGATCTTGACTCCCAAATATGGTGGTGTGATAGGAGCCTCTGGAGGGTTTGGAGTAGAGGATTGGCAAGATCTGATTTACATATAAAAGGATCCCTCTGTCTGCAGGTGGAGAAGTTAAATGTTCTGCTAAGGTGCTTAGCACAATGTCTGACACATAACCACTTTTGATAATGCCAACTGCGGAATAACAATCTAAGCTACAAGGCAATAAAGGCATTTATTTGAGGGTCTTTGAATTGCAATTCCAGGAACACAGATTTAGATAACACTGAAAGTCATACCCCATCTTGGCACTTTCAGGTGAGAAAAAGGTGATTACATAAATTGTTTGGGATTGGTGGATAGTTGGAGAGCTCCAAATGTCCTTCAGGTTAGATAGTTTTCAGATTTCTTTATCTTGTCATTTGTTTATGGTGTCCTCATGTCTTTAGGCTTTTGAGGAACGTTGTTGCCTGCGTTGTTGCCTGAGGCTTTGCATTCTTTGGCAGTTTGTCACATCTGGCTGAGATTTTCAGAGTAACGTCTCAAATAGCCTCCTGACTCCATTTTAAATCTCATAGCCATAGGAACTCTATTGTGTTCTATTTCTTTTCACAATAACTGTTGGCAATTTATCATAAAAAGATGAGCCTGTTTGCCTTAACAGAAAATTCCCCTGAAAGGAGAGAATTAAAATAAGGAGTCTGTAAGTCTCCCTTCTCTGTTCTGACCTGGAGCTAGATGCACAACAGAAGAACCAAGAGACCACCCAGCCCATCAGGAACTTGTACTCTTGGAAAAAGCCACCTGGAAAGAGGGCAGCATCCCTCAGCTAAGGGGGGGCACCCTGCACAGACTTTCCCATCTCACACAGATCTCCTTCTAAGAGAGAGTGTTAGATCTTAAGCAGCTAGAAGTAAATACCTAAAACTGTAAAGTGTAACCCATACCAAACTCTGAAATCTGTTCTACAACTAATTGTGCTGTGCTTTGAAATTTATTGCGTTTTTGTATATATGTTATTTTTCACAAAAAGAAAAAATAAAATCTTGAATGTGATGATAAAAATATTTATTCCATCTATCCTCCAATGTTCTGGAGCAGTTAGAAGGAAAAATCTGAGATGGTGTTATGGTTAGCCCATGACAAACTCTGGGATCTGTCCTGTAACTACTTGCTGAAGCATGCTTTAAAAAGTATTGCTTTTTTCTTTCTTTACTTTGTATATAAGCTATATTATTCAATAAAAAGATTTTTTTTGAAAAAAGAGAGTTCTAGAAATAGTGTTAGACATAATCCCCCACCTCTCGCCGCTACCCCTCAGCCCTCCTCCTCCATCCACAAGCAAAGTTAACAACCTCATACAATTGCAGTGAAGAATAGAAGCAAGAAAAATGGTTGCCAAACAGAAAACCAATAACACTGATTGAAAACATTTTATTTAACTTGAATGTTGGTGCTTGAGGAAAAGCCAGTTTAATTGGAGGAGAGTGAGATTTAAGTGGCGACTTGGTGGAAATCACAAAAGAGACTTTGGGAAGCTGTGGAGTGTGCAGCACTAGTTCTTTCCCAAAAATTCAATTAAGCAAACATCTGATGTTTCCACAAATGCAAAGAAATAAAAAAGCAATAGTTTTCAAAGCACTCTTCAACAAGCAGTTACAGGACAGATCCCAGACGTTGTCATGGGCTAACATAAGATCTTCTCAGATTTTTCCTTCTAGCTACTCTAGAATATAGGAGGCTAGAAGGAACAAATTTTTTTTTAGCATCATAAGCAACTTTTTTACTTTCTTTTTTGTGTGTGAAAAATAACATATATACAAAAAAGTAATGAATTTCAAAGCACAGCACCACAATTAGTTGCAGAACACATTTCAGAGATTGACATGGGTTACAATTCCACAATTTTAGGTTATGTTTCTAGTGCTCTATGATACTGGAGACTAAAAGAGATATCAATTTATTGATTGAGCTTTCACATTCATTTGTTAAATCCTATCTTCTCTGTATAACTCCACCATCACCTTTGATCTTTCCATCGCTCTCTTTAGGGGTGTTTGGACTATGGACAGTTGAACTTTTCATGCTGGAATGGTGTGCCACTAATATGGGGTAGGGAAATGGAACTATGTGATGTTCTGAAGAGGCTGGGCCCTCTAGGTTTTAGGATTTATCTGGTCCAGAGTCCCTTCTGGAGGTTGTATGTTTCTGGAAGGTTACTCTTGTGCATGGAACACATTATCTCTTTAACATGTACTATCTCTCTTTTTCTTTAATAAGCTTTATTACCTATTCCTGTTGGCTTCTCTCATTTCTAAGTTCTCTTAGTGCTGAAACTACCAGAACCTGGAACCTGGAACAGGGCCCAGCTGGCACCATTGCCAGCCAGACACCAGTTACATTTGCATCAAGGCAAGAATACAAAGGTGTGTTGACACACTTCCTTCCAGAAACCTACTGTTATAATTTCTCCCTAGAATGTACAGCTTTGTTCCTACATACAGTTGGATTTCAACACTCTGCTTGACCTTTCCAGCCATGACTAGGGTCACTGCTTGGTTGACAGATAAAGTGCAGAGAAGGATAGGAACATCCTGGATTGGGTTGGCAGGAACTGGACAAGATAAGGTGGGGAAGTCAAAGACGAAGAAAAATGAGAAGTGGAAATAAAGAGCAGGGAGGACCAACATGGGCTGTGACTCCAATGGTCTATGTCTCCTGGTCATAAGGGACATGACTCCAGGGGATGAGCCTCTTCCTGGCATTGTGGGAGTGAGAAAGCCTTCTTGGCCAAAAGGGGAAGAGAGAAATGAGACAAAATAAAGTTTCAGTGGCTGAGAGATTTCAAATAGAGTTGAGACGTTATTCTGGAGGTTATTCTTATGCAGTGTATATATCCTTTTTTTTAGTATTTAGTGTTTTAGAATAGCTAGAAGGAAGTACCTGAAACTGTTTAACTATATTCCAGTAGCCTTGATTCTTGAATACAATTGTGTAATCGTAAGGCTTTTACAGTGTGACCATGTGATTCTGAAAACTGTGTTGTTGTGATCGCTTCAGCAGCACATATACTAAAATTGGAATGATAACGGAGAAGATTAGCATGGCCCCTGTGAAAGGATGACATGCAAATTCATGAACAATTTCATTAAAAAAAGCAAAAAAAAAGCAAAAACAAAACCTTGTTGCTGATACTCCCTTCATCCAGGGTATGGAAAGCTGAGTAAAAAAAAAATAAGGTAAAAAAGTCTATATCGCTCAGTCTCTTCAAAAACATCAACAATTTGCATCCCCTTATCCTATAATGTCAACATTTCTTTTCAACATGAATAAGTTAGAATGATTGTTGTCCAAATATCCCCAAAGATTGGGAGGAGGATCAATTGAGAAGGAGGAGTTGTAACAGTAAAGTTAAGATTTAAATGGTTTTGACTACTGAATCATTATATTGATATTTCTTGTTAGCCTCTAGTGAAACAGAACAGCTAGAAGGAAATACTTGAAATCATAGAGCTGTAGCCCATACCATACTTTGATTTGCTCTGTAACTACTTGTTAAACTATGCTTTCAAATTTATCACTTTTCTCCATATATATTCTATTTCACAACAAAAAAATGTTAAAAAAAGAAAAGAGCAGGGAGGGAAGATTGCTAAAGGGTATTTGATTTCTTTGAGGGAGGAGAAAGCTGGTGGAGAAGAAATGCTCAGCAAACCTTTCTCAGAATGAATACAGGACAAGTCAGGGTTGGGGAGGCAGGTGCTGTTGAACTTCTATGTGAGAGGATGCTAAGTTCAAACAGGATGCACAGACTGAAAACCAAAGTGCAGATAAGTTTCTGGAGTTCAGTGGCACAGGTGCAAAGTAGCACTAAAGAAACCTGCTTCTCAATGCAAGTGGCAGGGAGGCAGCTCATATGGCAGCTTACAACAACAACAAAAAATGGGCACAGAGGGAATAGGGACAGGGAAGATGTGAGCTATGTGAGTTGTCTGGGGCAGGATGTTCTTGGGTCATGGATTATAAACTTGCAAAACCTGCCCCAGCAGGACGTTGGTGTAGGGATGGGCCTATCTGGTGAAGAGAAGCAGACTTGAGGTGTCAGCATGACTTGTTTATCACTGTTCCTCCTTTCCCATAGGGGCAGGGGTCTTAACTAGCACCACAAGGGATCCTTGGTATGTCAGCCTGCCTCACTTGTTATTTGTTTCTTCTTTGTAGTTTCCTGAGAAAAACTTGAATTTAAGTATTAGTGAAGCTACATAAGCAAGATGTTGGGATTTAGGATCTAAGGGATGATTGTGGTTGCTGAATCATTATATAAATATTCCTTTTTGCTTTCTGGTATATTGCAGTAGACAGAAGGAAATATCTGAAATCTTTGAACTATAATCCAACTGCCTTGATCACTGATAACAATTGCATAACCTTTATCTTGTGCCCTTATGATTGTAAAAACCTTGTGACTAATCCTTACTTGTACCCATTTTATCTGGTTTCTCGACTTCAGAGACTTGTGATCACTAAAGACGCCCCTAATTAACGTGGGGCATTGGGTCAGTGTAGAACTAGCCCACCCCAATTCTGAAGCTATCTTGGTAACAAAAGCTATATCTAACCAAAACAGGCTGACCTCACATGCACAGTAGCCTAAACTTTCACTTATAAGTCACCTATACCTCATTATAATACTAAAAATCATGCCCCATCATATTAAGCCCACCATTTTTTACATACTTTCTGTGACTAAGCATGTAACCAATCTGCTCATACTAAATAATTAGATCACCTCTAACTATATCATCTGGAGCATTTGTGCTCATTATCCTAAAGCCTGCCTATCATTTGATACTATAAAACTATCAGAATCACTATATCAGATTTTTTTAGAATTACTATAAAACTATCAGAATTATTGGGGAGACAGATTCTGGGCTGATAGGTCATCTGATCTCCTGCTTCATGCCTAGCAATAAACTTTTTCTCTCTTTGAAACCTTGGTGTCTCAGGAATTGGTCATTGAGTGCATCAGGCAAGAATCCACCATTCTATCTGGGAACAGTTAATTACTATTCCAACTTCATGAAGGCTACATGCAATTGATGGCTCAGAACTTGGTCTGGCCCATATTCTCTGCTGTGGTTAATGTCAGTTTCACCATTTTCCAGGACTGTTTGTAGAAACTTGTTTGCATCATAGGCACAGGACAAACCTGGAATGGAGGCTCAGATCCAGATGAGGTGGTGACTGGTATATGCCTGAGATCCTTCACCTTCATCCATAGAATAGGTTTTGTCACTGGAGGGTTCTAAGGCCCCTTTCAGCTCTGCCATGAGACATTTGTTCTGAGAAATAGAGAGTCCATATGGTGTTGGGTGCTCATGCCTGAATGTGACTGCCTTGTGTTGATGTTTGAGCATTGAGTTAAAATGGGATCACTTTATTGTTGGTTCCTTACCAATGATTAAACAAGAGTTGACTCTGAATGATTTAAGAAAGACGTGAACAAAGGGAACTCAACTAGGAATTCTTTATCTGGGATCACAGACCCCTAAGGTGTTTGAAAACAGAATTCAGAATATGTGTGAACTTGGTTAGAGAAAAAAATCTATATTTACTTTCACTAACTGAATTTCACCATTTTCATCTGTTATAACTGTAGGCCATGAACCACAGAAGTATTGAGAATATGTCTTTGTCATCAAGAAAAATCAGGGAAATTTAATGTCTTATTACTGTTGTTGGCCAAAGCACACAATTTCATTTATGCTCATCACTACAAAGAAGTCCTGCCAGTTAATAGCCCCACAGCTAGATCTCATTACAGAATATGCTACTCAGCCACTGTCTCTGCAGAGCTTCTCCAGAAGCATGCAGGGCTCTCCTTCAGGACTTCTCCACTGGGCTAGGATCACAGTCCCACAAACATAGACGTGGACATGCTGCTTGGATGATAAAGTATATTATGACCTCTAGGATGTGAAGGCTCATATTGGACTAGAGTCTTATGGTTTCACACACTAAATGTAGCAAATATGGGCTCCAGGTACAGAGGGTACATGGGGAATAGGATATAGTTGCTTACAGACCAATGGAGAAGCCAGAGAGTTATATAAATAGATCCTGAAAACAGTAGGTGACAAGTGACAAAGTAAATATTGATAAGGAGCCCAAGAAGGACATTTTCACTCTATTTGAAGTAATCAGGAAAGCACCACATTGGAGAAGACATGGGAAGACAAAGAGGAATCTTCCAAGTGGCACAGGAAGGGAAGATGTTCCTGCTGGAAAAAAAAGTTGTGCACTTGTCAAACAGGCACATTCGGGGACCTGGAGGCTGGGTGCAGGAGCAGGGGCAAGTGATGAGGCTAGAAAGGAAGATTTGGGCCTGACTGATGGCTTCAGGACTTACAAGCCAGGCTAGGGAGTGGGGACTTTATTGTGGGCCAATGGGATGCCAGTCTTTTAGCAGGTGAGTGATGAGATCAGATTTATGTTTCATCACCTAGGATTCCAGGGATGTTGCGTGTAGAGAAGGACAGACTTGAAACTGGACAGTCAGGTGGCCAGGAGTCCCACCAGGAAGATGCCACAATAGTTCAGGCAAGGGGTGATATGAGTTTGACCTAGACAAGGGCAATGGAGCTGGAGAACTAGGACTGGATCCAGGGGATATTTCTGAGGTAGAATTAATTGAATCTGGGAACAGACTTGTTGTAAGGAGATGCAGACAGGAAGTTGTCAAGGACAACAGAGGGACCTCTAACATAGTGGAGGATGATTGCATCAACAGGAGCAGAAATGCAACAGAAGCAGAAATAGTTGGAAGAGATATCAAGGTTGGAAATAGAGGTCTGGGAGTGATTAAAAGTACTGGCAGCTCTCATTTTTTAAAAAAATATTTTTATTGCCAAAACATCATACAAATACAAACATTCTTAACATATGAACATTCCATACTTGGTGGAAAATCTATGGCTCACAAAATCATCACATAGTTGTATATACATCATCAGGATCATCTTAGAACTTTTGCATCACACCAGAAAAAGAAAGAAAAAGAAAAAAGAAAAAACTCATACATACCATACCCATTACCCCTCCCTCTCTTTGACCACTAGTATTTCAATCTACTCAATTTATTTTAACATTTGTTCTCCCTATTATTTGTTTATTTTTATCCATTTTTTTTTACCCATTTGTCCATACTGTAGATAAAAGGAACATCAGACACAAGGTTTTCACAATCACACAGTCACATTGCAAAAGCTAGATCATTATACAATCACTTTCAAGAAACATGGCTATTGGAACAGAGCTTTACAGTTTCAGGTGCTTTCCTCCAGCCATTCCAATAAACCTTAAACTAAAAAAGGGATATCTATATAATGCATAACAATAACCTCCAGGGTAGCCTCTGGAGTCTGTTTGAAATCTCTCAGCCACTGACACTTTATTTTGTCTCATTTCTCTCTTCCCCCTTTTTGTTGAGAAGCTTTTCTCAATCCCTTGATGCTGAGTCCCAGCTCATTCTAGGACTTCTGTCCTACATTGCCAGGGAGTTCCACACCCATGGGAATCATGTCCCATGCAGAGAGGGGGAGGGCAGTGAGTGTGCTTGCTGTGTTGGCTGAGCAAGAGAGGGGCCACATCTGAGCAACAGAAGAGGTTCTCTGGGGGTGACTCTTAGGCCTAATTTTAAGTGGGCTTAGCCTATCCTTTGTGGGGATAAGTTTCATATGAACAAGCCCCAAGAATGAGGGCTCAGCCTATTGATTTGGTTGTCCCAATTGCTTGCAGGAATATCAGGAATTCTCCAATTGGGGAAGTTGAATTTTCCCTCTTTCTCACCATTTCCCCAAGGGGACTTTTCAAATACTTTAATCATTGTTCAAATCACTCTGGGATTTATTGGGGTATCACATTTTGTAGGGGACAAACCTACAAAATCTCACACTCTATTCAAGGTCCCATGTACTTATGATGTTCAATTAACCCATCCATATAAATTATATTAGGAAATGCACTAGTCAAAATACAACTTTGTTTTGTACCAAATAAACATTTCTTGCTTTAGTCTCACGCAGAAGTTGAAGCTCTGAAGTATGAATGACTATCTGTTTTCAACACCTTGTAATATTGACATTCCTTTGTTCTTTCTCACGCAAAAACATTTTTTTAGTTTGTACATTTTGTCAATATCATTGTATGCTCTAGGCATTCCTAGATTATACCATCTCAGTCTTTATCACCTATTTTTGCTTTTTTGTTTCATACATGCCCCCAGCTCTCCTCCCTCTATCCTTCTCACATTCAGCTTCATTTAGTGTACTTGCATTATTGTGCTACAATCAGGTAGTATTGTGCTATCCATTTATGAATTTTTACAATCAGTATTGTTGCAAAATCTGTATCCCTTTAGCTCCAATTACCCAATATCTACCTTATTTTTATCTCCTGATGGTCGCTGTTACCAACTGAAGTTCTCCAAGCTCATTCACTAATGTCAGTTCATATCAGTGAGACCATACAGTATTTGTTCTTTGTTTCTGGTTAATCTCACTCAGCATAATGTCCTCAAGGTCCATCTATGTTGTTACATGCTTCATGACTTTATTCTGTTTTACAGCTGTGTAATATTCCATTGTATGCATATACCACAGCTTGTTTAGCTACTGTTCTGTTGATGGACAATTTGGGCTGTTTCCATCTCTTGGCAATTGTAAATAAAGCTGCTATAAACATTGGTGTGCAAATGTCCATTTATGTCCTTGTCCTCGTGTCCTCTGAATAGATACCTTGCAATGATATTGCTGGATTATATGTTAATTCTATCCTTAGCTTCCTGAAGAATGACCAAACAGCTTTCCACAGTGGTTGTACCATTTTATATTTCCACCAACAGTGGATAAGTGTGCCTCTTTCTCCACATCCTCTTCAGCACCTGTCATTTCTGTTTTATTGATAATGGCCATTCTAGTGGGTGTGAGATGATATCTCATTGTGGTTTTTATTTACTTTTCCCTAATAGCCAGGAAAATTGAGTATCTTTTCATGTGCATTTTAGCTATTTGTATTTCCTCTTCTGAGAAGTGTCTGTTCATGTCTTTTGCCAATTTTGTAATTGGGTTGTTTGTCTTTTTGTTGTTGACTTGAATAATCTCTTTATATATTCTGGATACTAGATCCTTATCTGATATATCATTTCTAACTATTTTCTACCATTGTATAGGCTGCCTTTTTACTTTCTTGATGAAGTTATTTGATGCACAAAAGTGTCTAATTTTGAGGAGTTCCCATTTATCTATTTCTTTCTCTGATGCTGATGATTTGGGTGTAAGATCTAGGAAACCACTTCCTATTATAAGATTTATAAGCTATTTCCCTGTATTTTCTTCTAAAAGTTTTATGGTCTTAGATCTAATGTTTAGGTCTTTAATCCATTTTGAGTTAATTTTTGTATAGGGTGTGAGATATGGGTCCTCTTTCATTCTTTTTGCATGTGGATATCCAGTTCTCTAGTTACCATTTATTGAAGAGACTGCTCTGTCCCAGATGTGTTGGCTTGACTGTGTTATCAAAGATCAATCATCCATAGATGAGAGGGTTTATATCTGAACACTCTTTTCAATTCTGTTCGTCAGTATATCTATCTTTGTGCCAGTACCATGTTGTTTTGTGCACTGTAGCTTTATAATACACCATAAATTCAGGTAGTGTGAGACCTCTGACTTCATTTTTTTTCCTTCTCAAATATTTTTAGCTATTCAGGACACCCTGCCCTTCCAGGTAAATTTGGTTATTGGTTTTTCTATGTCTGCAAAGTAAGTTTTTGGGATTTTAATTGGTTTTGCATTGAATTTATAAATCAATTTAGGTAGACTTGACATCTTAACTTTATTTAGTCTTCCTATCCATGAATACAGTATGCCCTTCCATTTATTTAGGTCTTCTGTGATTTCTTTTATCAGTTTCTTGTACTTTTCTTTGTTTAGGTCTTTAGTATCCTTAGTTAAATTTATTCCTAAATATTTATTCTTTTGGTTGCAATTGTAAATGGAATTTTTTTCTTGATTTCCCCCTCAGATTGCTCATTACTAGGTATAGAAATATTACAGATTTTTGAGTGTTGACTTTGCAACCTGCCACTTTGCTGTACTTATTTATTAGCTCTAGTAGTTTTGCTGTGGAGTTTTCAGGATTTTTCACATATAGTATCCTATCATCTGAAAACAGTGAGAGTTTTACTTCTTCCTTTCCAATTTTGATGCCTTGTATTTCTTTTTCTTGTCTAATTGCTCTGGCTAGAACTTCCAACACAATGTCGAATAGTGATAGTGAAAGTGGACATCCTTGTCTTGTTCCTGATCTTAGGGGGAAAGTTTTCAGTTTTTCCCCATTGAGGATGATGTTAGCTGTGGGTTTTTCATATATTCCCTTTATCATGTTGAGGAAGTTCCCTTCTATTCCTATCCTTTGAAGTGTTTTCAACAAGAAAGGATGTTGAATTTTGTCAAGTGCCTTTTCTGCATCAATCAAGATGATCATGTGATGTTTCTGCTTTGATTTGTTGATATGGGGTATTACATTAATTGATTTTATTATGTTGAAACATCCTTGTATACCTGAGATGAATCCAACTTGGTCATGGTGTATAACTCTTTTAATGTTCTGCTGGGTTTGATTTGCAAGAATTTTGTTGAGGATTTTCATATCTATATTCATTAGAGGATTGGTCTGTAGTTTTCTTTCCTTGTAATATCTTTGTCTGGCTTTGGTATGAAGATGATGTTACCTTCATAGAATGAATTAGGTGACCTTCCCCCCTCTTCAATTCTTTTGAAGAGTTTGAGCAGGATTGGTACTAATTTTTTCTTGAATGCTTGGTAGAATTGACATATGAATCCATCTTGTTTTGGACTTTTCTTTTTTGGGAGCTTCTTAATGACTGATTCAATTTCTTTACTTGTAGTTGGTTTGTTGATGTCATCTAGTTCTTTTAGAGTCAATGCTGGTTGTTCATGCCTTTCTAGGAAGTTGTCCATTTCATCTACATTGTCTAGTTTATTAGCATAAAGTTGTTCATAGTAACCTCTCATTACCTCCTTTATTTCTACAGTATCAGTCATTATATCTCCTCTTCCATTTCTGATTTTATTTATTTGCATCCTCTCTCTTCTTTTTGTAAGCCATGCTAAGGGTCCATCAATTTTATTTTCTCAAAGAACCAGCTTCTGGTTTTGTTGATCTTCTTGACTGTTTTCTTGTTCTCCAATTCATTTATTTCTACTCTAATCTTTGTTATTTCTTTCCTTTTGCTTGCTTTGTAGTTAGTTTGCTCTCTCTCTCTAATTCGCCCAAATTAACAGTTAATTCCTCAGTTTTTGCTCTTTCTTTTTTATAATATAGGCATTTAGGGCAATAAATTTCCCTCTTGACACTGCCGTTGTTGTATCCCATAAATTTTGATAAGTTATGTTTTCATTTTTATTTGCCTCAAGATATTTACTGATTTCTCTTGTAACTTCTTCCTTGGCCCACTGGTTGTTTAAGAGTATGTTGTTGAGCCTCCATATATTTGTGAATTTTCTGGCCCCCTGCCTGTTATTGATTTCAAACTTCATTTCTTTATGATCTAAGAAAGTGCTTTGGATGATTTCAATCTTTTTCAATTTATTGAGACTTGCTTTGTGACCCAGCATATGGTCTATCCTTGAGAATAATCCTTGAGCACTTGAGAAAAAGGTGTATCCTGCTGTTGATGTGTAATGTTCGAAAAATGTCTGTTAAATCTAGTTCATTTATTGCATTATTCAAATTCTCTGTTTCCTCATTGATCCTCTGTCTAGATGTTCTGTCCATTGATGGGAATAGGAAATTGAAGTTTGCAACTATTATGGAGATGTGTCTATTTCTCTTTTCAGTGTTTGCCTCGTGCATTTTGAAGCACTCTGGCTTTGTTCATAAATATTTATGATTGTTATGTCTTCTTGTTGAATTGTTCCTTTTATTAATATATAGTGTTCTTCTTTGTGTCTTTTAATTGCTTTACATTTGAAGTCTAATTTGTTGGATATTAGCTACTCTTACTCTTTTATGATTATTGTTTGCTTGAAATATCTTTTCCCAACCTTTTACTTTCAACCTATGCTTGTCCTTGGGTCTAAAATATGTCTCCTTTAGACAGCATATAAATGGTTCCTCTCTTTGAATCCATGTCTTTTGATTGGGGAGTTTAATCCATTAACATTTAGTGTTATGACTGTAAGGACTGTACTTTCTTCTACCATTTTGCTCTTTGGATTTTATTGGTCATATGTTTTTTTCCTCTTTTTATCTTTACTGATAATCTTCATTTCTGCACTCTTCTCCACATCTCTCTCTTCTGTCTTTTCTTATTTCTCTCTAGTGCTCCCTTTAGCATTTCTTATAGAGCTGGTTTCTTGGTTCCAAATTCTCTCAGTGATTTTTTTTTTTTGTCTGAAAATGTTTTAATTTTCCCCCTCATTTTGAAGGGAAATTTTGCTGGACATAGAATTCCTGGTTGGCAGTTTTTCTCTTTTTGTAACTTAAATATATTATCCCACTGTCTCCTTGCCTCCATGGTTTCTGCTGAGAAATCTACATATAGTCTTATTGGACTTCTCTTGATTGTAATGGATCATTTTCTCTTGCTGCATTCAAAATTTTCTCTTTCTCTTTTGCATCTGATATTCTGATTAGTAAGTATCTTGGAGTATGTCTGTGTGGATCTATTCTGTTTGGGATATGCTGCACTTCTTGGATCTATAATTCTAACCCCTTCATGACAGTTGGGAAATTTCCTCCATTAGTCATTCTCCTTCTTTTCCCTTCTCTTATTCTTCTGGAACACCTGCAACATGTATATTTGTGTGCTTCATGTTGTCATTCAATGCCCTGAGTCCCTGCTCATATTTTTCCATTCTTTTCCTTATCTTTTCTTTTGCTTGTCAGATTTCAGATGCCCCATCCACCAGTTCACTAATCCTTTCTTCTGCCTCTTGAAATCTAACATTGTAGGTTTGCATTATTTTCTTCTCTTCTACTGTGAATTTCATTTTTGTAAGTTCTGTGATTTTTTCTCAGACTTTCAGTTTCTTTTTTTGTTTGCCCATTGCCTTCTTTGCATCCTTCCTCAATTCATTGATTTGATTTTTGATGAGATTTTCTATGTCTGTTCGAACATCCTGAATTAATTGTTTCAACTCCTGTATCTTATTTGAATTGTTGGTTTGTTCCTTTGACTGGGCCATATCTTCAATTTTCCTAGTATGACTCATTATTTTTCTGCTGACGTCTAGGCATTTAATTTCCTTAATTAGTTTATTTTGGAGATTATTTTCACTCCTTTACCTGGGATTTTCTTTCTGGATGACCTTGTTCTCTATCTGTTCTTTGACATTCAATTCAGCTTATTCTAGACATCTACAATAGGTTTTATTTAATGTATCAGAATTTTTCACTTCTTGTTTTCTTGTTTCTTGCCCTGCTTGTATGGAGCCTTTTTTTTGTCTTAGGAGGGTCCACTAAGATATTAAAGACTCCAGTCAGATTTTCCCAGACCAGACTGGCTTGAGAAAGAGTCACTTGCATCAGTTTTCCCTGAGGGTGAGACCCAGCAGGTTAACAGGCTTTCCTATGAAACCTCTAGGCTCTGTGTTTCTCCTATCCTGCCCAGTATGTGGCACTTGTCTGCCTGCAGGTTCCACCAGCATAAAGCAACTCTCCCTGCTGGAGGTATGGTTGAGATAGAAGAGAGGTTGTAGGCTGGCTTTATTGCTTCAGATTTCCAGTCCCTGGGCCTAAACACCTTGAGGGAGGAATATCATCTGATCTGGGCCCCACCCCCTCTCCTGTGGAATGCACACCCTCCAGGGAATTAATTCTTTTCACCTGATCTGCCGTTTTGTCTCTCAGACAAGCTTAATTTCACTCTTGCCTGGGCAGTTGGATTCTGAGAAGCTTTGCAGTTTTGTCTAATGAGCAGTGAAGCAGTAAAAACAAAGCAAAAAAAAAATCCTTTACAGAGCAGGACCCCCATTCCTCGGGGTTGTTAATCAACAGCTTAAGTTGGTACATTGCTCTATGTATCCCCAGGTCCTATGTGTCCCCTCTTTTTTTTTTTTCCTTTGGGTCTAGACCTTTACAAGTATTTTGTGCTGTCTGATCTGAAAAACCTCTGTTTTTTTTCTGTTGTTTTTTTTTTCTGGTCACCCCTGGCCCCTCTGTGCTGGAGTAAAAACTGGTAACTTTAGCTTTTATTCAAGGTTTAGCTGTGCTGGGGACCTATTTTTATTAGTCAGAATTTGTTAATCAATTCCACAATTGGAGCTTGGTTGAACTGAGCCCCTTGTTCTTAGTAAAGTCTCTTCCCTTTCCACTCTGGGAACCAGCCTGTGGGGGAGGGACACCAGCCTCCACTTTTTGGGGGGACTCACGGTTCTGAGTGGGATCACAGTTGATCCAGCTTGTCCAGGCAAGTGTACGCTGTGTGTTCGGTTACTGATGTGGCCCCAGCAGTTGTTCTGTTCTGTTTCTGGCTATTTACTAGTTGCTCTGGAGGATGAACTAAATTCCACACCTGTTAAGTTGCCCTCTTGGAATGTCTCTGGCTCTCAGTTTTCAACCTGCAGAAGTCTTTCTTCAAAATGAAACAAATATTCATAGAAGTCCAGTTTAATTTTTGGCACATAGTAGGTATTCAAAAATAGGATATTGTTGATAAAATTGATGCTTAGATAAAACTGATGCTTCTCTGGTTGAAAAGAGTCTAGGAATTTCCACTTCAGCCCACACCTAAAGGAACCCCACTGTATGCTAGGACTTCAGAGCAATTAATATAAACCACAGATAGAAATAGATGACTCACCCAAGGAGAGCATATTTAGTAAAATGAGAATGATCTGATGGTGGGAAGAACCAAAAAGATGGCTAAAATGGAATAGATGCAGAAAAGCAGGAATGGCTCCATGAAAGAATGGTGACAGCAAGGAAATAAGCATCAGAATTTAGAGGTTAAGTTGGGGAACATATACAGTGGAGGAGTAGGAGTTGGAATCCAAGTTGTCAATAGTTGAAATGTAAATGAGAATTGAGAAAATGGAAAATTGATTGTAATTTTCAGCATGAGACATGGACTGTCTCATATGTTATCTCATTTGATCTTTACAGTCACTCTGTGGGGTAGTAGAGAAGGTCACACTTTGGTACTGAGGCAGAGTTTTCATATGCAATAACAGAGGGGAACACAGGCATGATGAGTGATGACTAATAGCTAGTACAGGAAGAGTGCTATTGTACTAAAAAAAAAGCAGCAAAGCCAGTTGACCTGCAAGTCACCATCCATGTGAATACAAAACTGCTTCATATGTGAAGTGTTGGCCAAGAAGAGCTTAGCCCAAGGAAAAGCCCAGAGCAACTGATGATGGATGGAAGTAAGTGAAACATGCTTCTCCCTCCTCCTTCTAAGTGCTGCAGACCCAGTCTTCCTTCCATCCTACTTGGTGCCCTTACTATGAGCAATTACAGTGTGTCTGTGATGACTGTGACCTGTCCAAAACCTTAGCTTCCGGGTCTTTGACCTGACATCCACTGGCGTTCTCCATTCCACTTCAGCTACTTACTCTCATAACCACACATGAAACTTGTCATTGCTCAATATTGCTCAGTTTCAGAAATCTTGACTCCAATATCCTGGTCCCTAATCACAACCTTTCTATTTTCCAGTGCTTCACTCCATCAACATGTGTTTTCAACTTCATCAAGAGCTCCAACCCATTGACTCCCTTGTTTAACCTTCTCAAGGCTTCACATCCTTCTCTATCTAGTATAGACTTGCAGACCATCACTCCAGCTGTTACTTCATAAGCATCCTCAACTCTCTTGCTCCCTTAAAATTTCCAGTACATTGGGCCTGAAACCCCTCATCTTATTTTCTCCAATCCTTACAGGCAAATGATCATAACTGAAAGGAAAACCAAGACTGATTCACTTTGGGACTGCCACCTCTAGTCAGCCTTCAATGACTCTCAACAACCCCTTTTCTGTGTTCCTGGCCTGTTCTCTTACTCCCTCCCCAAAAGCTTTTCCAACCCTTCACCACTCTCTCCAGGACCCTACCACCAAACCCCACTCCCAACTTAGACCTCTTCCCATAATTATCCAGATTCCATTCATATCTCACTTGGACTTTCTCTCATAGTTACCTCCACATTGTAATCTCTCTGATCACAGCAGCTCCTTCCACTCAGCCATGATCAAGGTCCTGTTTCTGTCATAGAGCTATACCTTACTCTTCTTCTCTTCCTCCACAGTAAGTTTCTGAAAAGAATAATCTCCATTTCTTTTTCTCCCATTCTCTCCCCAACCCACTGCAATCATGATTCTGATTCCATAACACCAATGAAACTGCTTTCTATAAATCACCTCTGTCCTTCTAAATCCCAAATACAAGTATCATTTTCAATCCTTATTTCACCTGCACTTGTGTATTTTTATACTTTCAGCACAAGAAGAGTTAAATACTTCTGTATTACTTTTCATGACATCATTCCCTCTAAGTCCTCATCCCTCTCTTCCTCTGCTTCTTTCTGCTCCCTAAACAATGTTGTTCCCTGGGGTTCACATTCAATAGTCTGCTAACCCTCCAGGATGAACTCCACACTCACACAGGATGAACTCCACAGCCATCCACATGCTAATGATTCCAAATCCATGTCCTCAGCCCAAGCCATCCCGGGTTCATGGTCTGTGCAGCTAATAGCCCCTTGGAAATTGCCACACCAATGCCCTAGTGGCACCTTAGCTTCAACAGGCCCCTGGCTCTTGGTACTCTCTTTTCATCCTCAACCCTAAACTTACTTATATTACTCAGGCTTCTTAGTTATAAATAACATAATCCTCTCTGACTGAATTAAGCAGAAAGGAAATTTAATGAACATGATTATTGAATTGTTGGGTGTCTTGAGAAACAGGATGGAGCAATGACCCCAAGAGCAATTCCCAGAACCACAGAACAGAATTGTGAAGAATCTGCCTGAAAAACGTTTTCTGACATCAAGACTCCTCATGGAGTCTCTTTCTTTCTTCATGTTGTTTGATTCCTATGGAAGTCTTATATGACTTGTCTGATTGCAGAACCCAAATCTCACAACTGCAACAATTTGCAAGGAAATCTGGGAAATAACTGACTCATACCTGAATATGGGAAAAGTGTGCAAACCTATTGGGCAGCTACTAATCACAGTTGCCTACTGCTCCATTCTTTCTCCTGGGATCCCTGACTCAGTTAGTGTTACCACAGCACACTCAGTAGCTCAACCTCAGAATTATCCTAGACTCCTGAATTTCCCTGCATTCATTAGTCATTTTACCCTGTTACTCAGGCCTCAGCTGGTCCTCAAATTCTCTCCTCCCTTTTCATCTTTACCATCACTAACTTTTATTATATTCATGACCAGTTCTCTCCCTCAAGACCTGCCCTTCGTCAACCCATTTTCTTTGTAACCTAGGAGATCTGCTATGTCTCCCCTGGATCAAAAGTCTCTGAGGGCTCCCCATTGTCCTCAGGATCAAGCACAAACACCTTGGGCTGGCATCCAAACTTGCCCTTGCTCTCCTCCCAGCTTCAGCTCCCATAATCCCCATCCTTACCTGCTCATGTTTCCAGCAACACAAAACTATTCACAGTCCCTTACTGGACCAGTTGGAGTCCTGTATACCTTTTGCATGAGCTGGTCCTCTCATTTAGATGGTGAAGCCCTAATTTACCATCCTTGTCTAACCATTTACTCTGTGAACCTCTTTTTTTTTTCCTTCTGAAAAATAACAATAATACCTCCTCATAAGTGTATTATGAGAAGTATATAGAATAACCGCACAGTTCTTAGACTATGTAGTGGGCTGAAAGATGCCCACCACCTCCAAATGCATGCATATCCCAGAAACTGTGACTGTGACTTTACATGTTAAAAGGGTATTTGCATATGTCATTAGTTAAGGATCTCAATATGATCTCATCCTGGACCACACAATGATGTGCGCTTGTAAGACACAGAAGAGAATGCCATGAGAAGATGGAAGCAGAGTCTGGAATTATGCAGCCACAAGCCAAGTAATGCCTGGAGCCACCCAAAAGTGGAAGAGGGAAGGATTTTACCCTAGAGCCTTTGGAAGTAGTGTGGCCCTGATGACTGTTTGATTCTAGACTTCTGGCCTCTAGAACTCTGACTGTGTGTATTAGTTTTCTGGGGCTGCTATAAGCAACGACCATGAACTTGGTGACTCAAAATAGAAATTTATTCTCTCAAAGGATATCTGTCCTCCTCTTGCTCCCTTCCCTGTTGCCGTCCAACAAGGGAATGCTACTCCACTGGGGACTAAATTGCCAGGCTGTGGTCAGTCAACATTGCTTTAAAATGCTGTTTCTTTTACTTACAATTATTACAGAGAAGACCTTTCTGAAGAACAGAGTTTGAACAGAGATGCAGTTCCACCCAGGCCCCAGGAGGGGAACCGGCTACCCAGCCAGATGTTCCCAGAGGGAGTAAGCCCAGTGGACCAGAAACTACCGTCTGGTCTACCAGTTTCATTGCTCAGAGACAAGGCAGGATAATTAGGTTTCATTATCTTGGCTTCTACTTGAAATTGCACTAGAAATTTACAGCTTAGAGTGTTTTCTTTTTAACCTGTTCTAAGAAATGCCAGAGAACTTTTAGAGACTCATTGCTCAGAGGTGAGACAGGCCTGGGTTGGCTGAGGGAGGCCAGGAAGAAACCTGGTGATAGGAGGAAAACGCTTGCTTTCTGCTCCTCTCCAGCATCCATTACCTGGAAACCACTTTGCATATTACCAAGTTTTAGTCCCAAGGCAACCTATTGTATCCCCATCCCTTCATTCCGCAGAGAAGGAGCCTGAACCCAGAGAGCTTATGCAGTTGCTTAAGGTCACACAGCTACCACAAAGGAGGAAGAAAACAAGGCATGGAGCAAGGAGCCTGATTTTAAATCCTGGCTCTGCCACTTAGATTTTCTAGGATTCCCTTGCTCTTCAGAGTCTGCACTTTCTGTAGCAGTCTCACTTCATGCATTTTTGAGAGGATCAAGTAGAGAAAGTGTGTTAACTCCATTTGTAAACTTGGCTGTCTTTCACAGAGGTAGGAAGTAGCTCCTCAGCCTCAAAGGAGAACTTGGTATTTATCTCTGAAGTTGGAATGGATAGCCATTCTCATAGAATCATCTTCTCAGGCTGTGGGAGTGGGACCGCTTTTAAAGAAAATTCAAGTTTATTTTCATAGGGAGTGGGAAGGAAATGCAGCCAGCTAGGTCCTCACCATAAGCACTGTCTGGCATGTAGTGGAGGGTGGGGTGGGGGTTTCTCTTAGTAACTGTCCAAGTTGAATGATCAGCCAATAAAGACTGAAGAAGGGGTGAAGAGAATATTAATAAACTCTCCCATCTTTTCCTACCCCCATCTCTATTATTTGCATCTCATCTGCCCTGCCCTTCTCACCTCTGGGGCTTCTCCCATCAACCCCTAAAGACAAACTTGTTACTGCTCTCCAGTCCCAGCCCCCTCCTGGACCTTTGGAGTAGGACTCCCCATGGAGGATCACATTTGAAGGAATGTGGGTCATAAGAGTGAAGGAAAGGGAATCTGGGGCCAAGATGGTGGCTTAGCAAGGTGTGGGATTTAGTTCATCCTCCAGAGCAGCTAGTAAATAGGCAGGAACAGTACAGAACAACTGCTGGGGCCACATCAGTGACTGAACACACAGTGTACCCCAGTCTGGACAAGCTGGACTGGCTATGAGCCTACCCAGGACCATAAGTTTCCCAAGCCTGGTGGCCATGGCTTCCCCTTTCTCAGAGGGGAAAGGAAAGAGACATTACCAGCAGCAGGGACTGAGGACAACCAAGCTCCAATTGTGGAATTAATTAACAAATTCTAACTACTAAAAATAGGCCCCCAGCTTAGCTGAACCTCGAATAAAAGCTGAGGTTGCTGTTTTTTTTCCCTGGTGCAGAAAGGGTAGGGCTGATGGAAAAAGAAGAAAGAAAGAAAAAAAAACAGAGGTTTTTCAGATCAGATGGCACATAATACTTGAAAGGGTCTGGGCCCTGAAGGAAAGGAGGGGGCACATAGGACCTGAAGATACACAAAGCAACATACCAACTTAAGCTCTCAATTGGCAAACCTGAGGAATGGGGGTCCTGCTCTGAAAGGATTTTTCTTTTTCTTTTTTGTGGCTGTGTTTCTATGGCTTGACTACTCTTTAGATACAGCTGCAGGGCTTCTCAGTTTCCAACTGCTCCAGGCATAGGCAGTATTTAGCTTGTTTGAGTGTTTGTCTGGAGTCTGTGCCTTACCCAGAAGAGGGGCAGGGCCCAGCTCAGGTGGATTCCCTCCCTCTTTGAGTTCAGACCCCAGGGTCTGGAAAAGTGAAGTGATTAAAGCCAGCCTACAACCTCTCTGCCTCAACCACACCCCCAGCAGGGAGAGTCTGCAAAGTTAAAGATACCACATCACCTTATGCTGGTGGGACCCGCAGGCAGAAAAGCACCACATACTGGGCAGGATAGGAAAAATGCAGAGTCCAGAGACTTCATAGGAGAGCCTTTCAATCTGCTGGGTCTCACCCTCAGGGAAAACTGATGCAGATGACTCTTTCCTCCTGAGAGGAGGCCAGTTTGGTCTGGGAAAAGCCAGCTGTGGTCTATAATACCTAAGTAGAACCTCATAAGGGGGTGGTGATGGGGAAGGCACCATACAGGCAGGGTAAGAAATAAGAAAACAAGAACTGAAAACTTCTGATCTGTTAAACAAACCTATGCTAGAGATCTAGAATAAGCTGAATTGAATGTCAAAGAACAGCTAGAAAATAAAGTCATCCAGCAAGAAAATCCTAGGTAAAAAAAAAGTGAAAACAATCTCCAGAGTAAACTAATTAAGGAAATTAAATGCCTAGATGCCAGCAAAAAATAACAAACCTTACTGGGAAAATCGAATATTTAGGCCAGTCTAAGGAACAAACCAACAATTTAAATGAGATACAGGAGTTGAAACAATTAATTCAGAATATTCAAGCAGACATGGAAAGCTTCATCAAAAATCAAATCAATGAATTAAAGGAGAATATAAAGAAGGCAAGGAAGGAACAAAAAGAAATCAGAGGTATGAAAAAACAAATCACAGAACTTATGGAATGAAAGGCACAGTAGAAGAGATGAAAAAAAAAACCAATGGAAATCTACAATATCAGATTTCAAGAGGCAGAAAATAGGATTAGTGAACTGGAGGATGGGACATCTGAAATCTGACAAGCAAAAGAAAATATAGGGAAAAGAATGGGAAAAAATGAGCAGTGACTCAGAGAATTGAATGACAATATGAAGTGCACGAATATGCATGTTGTGGGCATCCCAGAAGGAGAAGAGAAGGGAAAAGGAGGAGAAAAACTAATGGAGGAAATTATCACCAAAAATTTCACAACTCTTATGAAAGACTTAAAATTACAGATCCAAGAAGTATAGCATACCCCAAACAGAATAGATCCAAATAGACATACTCCAAGACACTTAATCAGAATGTGAGATGTTGAAGAGAAAGAGAGAATCTTGAAAGCAGCAAGAGAAAAGCAATCCATCACATACAAGGGAAGTTCAATAAAACTATGCATAGATTTCTCAGCAGAAACCATGGAGGCGAGAAGACAGTGGGATAATACATTTAAGTTGCAAAAAGAGAAAAACTGCCAACCAAGAATTCTAAATCCAGCAAAATTGTATATCCTCTTCAAAAATGAGGGGGAAATTAAAACATTTTCAGGGAAAAATCACTGAGAGAATTTGTGACCAAGAGACTGGCTCTGCAAGAAATATTAAAGGGAGCATTAGAAAGAGATAGGAAAAGACAGGAGAGAGAGGTGTGGAGAACAGTGTAGAAATGAAGATTATCACTAAAGGTAAAAAGAAGAAAAATTAGATATGACATATAAAATCCAAAAGGCAAAATGGTAGAAGAAAGTACTGCCCATAACACTAAATGTTAATGGATTAAACTCCACAATCAAAAGACCTAGACTGGCAGAATGGGTTAAAAAGCAAGCCCCATCTATATGCTGTCTACAGGAAACGCATCTTAGACCCAAGAATAAATATAGATTGAAAGCAAAAGGTTGGGAAAAGATATTTCATGCAAATAACAATCAGAAAAGAGCAGGAGTAGTTATACTAATATCCAACAAATTAGACTTCAAATGTAAAGCAGTTCAAAGAGACAAAGGACTCTATGTATTAATAAAAGGAACAATTCAACAAGAAGGCATAATAATCATAAATATTTATGCACTGAGCCAGAATTCTCCAAAATACATCAGGCAAACACTGAAAAGAGAAATAGACACACCTGCCATAATAGTTGGAGACTTCAATTCCCTACTCTCATCAATGAGCAAAACTTCTAGACAGAGGATCAATAAAGAAACAGAGAATTTCAAAAACACAATAAATGAGCTAGACTTAACAGACATTTATAGAACATTACACCCCCAAAAAGCAGGATACACCTTTTTTTCAAGTGCTCATGGATCATTCTCAAGGTTAAACCATATGCTGGGTCACAAAGCAAGTCCCAATAAATTTAAAAAGATTAAAATCATACAAAACACTTTCACAAATCATAAAAAAATGAAATTGGAAATCAATAAATAGGCAGAATGCCAGAAAATTCATGAATACATGGAGGCTCAACAACACACTCTTAAACAACCAGTGGATCAAGGAAGAATTTGCAAGAGAAATCAGTAAATATCTTGAGGCAAATGTAAATAAAAACACAAGATATCAAAATTTATAGGTTGCAACAAAAGTAAATTAATTGCCCTAAATGCCTCTCAAAAAAGAAGAAAGAGCAAAAATTGAGGAATTAATTGTTCACTTGGAAGAACTAGAGAAAGAATAGGAAACTACCCCCAAAGCAAGCAAAAGGAAAGGAATAATGAAGATTAGAGCAGAAATAAATGAAATTGAGAACATGAAAACAACTGAGAAAATCAACAAAGCTAGAAGTTGGTTGAATGAGAAAATCAATAAGATTGATGGACCCTTAGCGAGGTTGACAAAAAGAAGAAGAGAGAGGATGCAAATAAATAAAATCAGAACTGGAAACATAACCACTGACCCTGCAGAAATAAAGGAAGTAATGAGAGGATACTACGAACAACTTTATGTTAATAAACCTGACAATGTAGATGAAATGTACACCTGCCTAGAAAGGCGTGTAGTTCTAATTGCCGTGGTACTGTGGGGAAGATCCAGCCTTAAGAAGAAGCCAACACTGAGGATGACAAAGCAGAAGGATGAAAAGACTCCGGATCCTTGCTGACATCACTAAACATTAGACTTCAGCTGAGGGAAAGCAAATCCAGTAGGAAATTTAAATGTATCAAATGGCTGGTAAGTGGGATAGAAACTTTTATTCCAAATGGAAGATATGGGATATTCAAGCTCACACTTTCCTGTGGCCTGGTACAAAGAGCTCCACTCCATTCAAGCCACCAGGAGCCAGAGAGAAGGAAAGTCACATGAGGGGCTCCAAGGGCAATGGGGCAGGGAGACAGTATGTTGAAATTCTACATGAACTCCTTGGAAACACAGACATGAAATACTGTTCTGGTTGTCTGATGTGTGACTATGCACTTCTAGGAAAGCCTGAGGTGGGGTGTTGGCTCTGGGGCCGTTGAGTTTCTGGGTAAGGTGAGAAAGAAAATGTGGAAAGGCCTCAGAGTAAGTCAGTATTAGCAATCAAAGCCAGAACTTTCCAGTAGACATCTTTATCCCAATCAACAGCCCTCCTCCCTCTGCCATGGGCTGAAAATCAAGCACGGCCACATAATTGGGCAATTACTCTCAGCAAGTGCTGTGGCAGGTCCCTAAAAGGGCAGAGAGGATGGAGTGGACTAAGAAAAATGACAGACTCACCAATGACCTTGAACTTGTTGGTACCATGCCCATTTTGTAGGCTTCTTGCTAGGAACAGGAGGAGGGACATGGGAACAAGGACACCTAGGTACCCAGCCATCTGGAGTAGGGACCTTCTGGATTTTACTCAGATGCTTATGCTTCAGAAGAATATATGAAGGAAGGAAGGTACTGTCTCCCATCTTCCACCCAGTCCAGCCAAGCCCAGCAAATGTTAAGACTTAGACAATGGGTTTCTAAGTGAATGGGTTCTCCGGTGTGGGAGCAGCCTTGCTGAGCTCAGGAAATAATTCTTCCTGATATTTGGAAACAGAGAGAGGAAATGGTGCATAGCAGATGTCTTTTTCATCAACTACCTCCCAATAGTCCTTGTTTCATATGCCCCATGTAACTGGATATTGTATCTCTCATTTCTGGCTTTTCTAGCCTAAATGGTAAGAGCTTCCCTTAATGAAATTCCACTGTGATATAACAAAATCTTGCAGGGCAGGGGGCCATTGTTAAAATGGGATTTTGTCATTTTATTTGAAAACAATGTTTTTGTTTTTAGTGGGCAAGATCTCTGAGTGCTAGCCAAGTACTGGTATAGAGCTAATATATATATATATATATATATATAAATGTATTTCCCCCTTTTTCTTGGAAGGGTCCATATGGAGATTTCAAAAGAAACTGATATTTGGAGCTATGCTTAGTTTATGAATGAGTTATGGATGAGGCCAGTAGTTAGGTAAGACTGCTGGGGAAACAAGATCATTTTCCTGCCCCTGAAATATAGCACCTCCTTAGCATGCTGACACAATCACCCACACATGTACAAACACTCACATACCCTCACTCAATCACTCACCAGAAGTGCTGCCCATCAATAACATTTTAATTTTCTGACCTGATGACCTGAGCTTTCTGACAGCTGCTTCAGTATCCAATTTTCACTGATGGGAACTTCATCTGCAACTGGTAGCCTCGACAATTTGTAGCCTTTGGAAACATACTCCAGATAAGAGACCAGAAGGATTGGAGATTCACAAGAAACAGGAGATGCAATGGAGGGGCTCCCATCCCAGTCACTCATTCATAGCAATATTTACCAAGCACCTACTATGCACCAGGCACCATCCATGCATCATCTCATGTAATCCTCCCAGTAAACCCATGGAAAGTAGAATACAGGGCAGTAGAAAGAATATAAGAGTTGAAATCAGTCATGCATCAGCTGGGGAGGTTGATGGGCAAACAGATGATTCCAGGCCAGAGCGATTGAGAAGATAGAAGGGGCACTAGGGTTAAAAGAAAACGCTTCATGGAAGGTATGCTTCAGCTGAAAGGTGACTGGAGTTCACTTGGCAGCCATGAAGAGAGGATGTTCTAGACAAAATAAACCATTTTTGCAAAGACAGACAGAGCACAGTGCATTTGAGGAGCAGTGAACAATTCAAGGACACAGCATTGAAATTGGAGAATGGCAGAAGGAAACCTCGAGAGACTGGAGGAAGTGAAAATCAGAAGACTGGAGAGAGTTTCCCAGCTAAGCTGCTAAGTTTGGATTTTATCTTTCTTATGGGTGATGACGAACCACTAATGGAATCTATGTATTTCAGGAAGGAGTTCAGCAATGGTGAGAGAGATGCATGTGGGTCAAGTTTGGAGATGCTGAGCCAACTGGGAAGCTGTTTCAGGGGACAGGTGAAAGTGAGGAGATCCCAGCCTCTGGCAGCAGAAAGAGTGGTGGGACCAAAGGGATGGACTTTAGAAGCATTTGCGTCCCAGAGTTGGGTGAGCAAGAAGGATGGTTGAAGTTTGGGCTGGGAGAACCGTCTAAAAACAGTTGCTAATATCCAATTCAGGGCATGCAGGAGAAAGAGCTTGCATCAGTTGGGGCACCAGCAGAAAATAAGACCCACTCAAATTAGGAAAGCACATGGAGGGCTTTTCACTAAGATGTGATAGGGTGAACCCAAGAAAGTTACTAAGGGCTAGTAGCAACAAGGTAGAGGCCAGTAGACAAAAGAGAAAATGGTCACCAGGACTGCAAGGAGAGTCTTGTAGAGAAGTTCTCCTTAAGTGGATCACTGATCCACAGCCATGTGCCAGTGAGTGACCTCACAGGTGCCAGAGACTAAACATCCCAGTCTCACTTTCCTAATTTCCTCCACTCTCTTGCAGTCTCTCCCTTGGCAAAACCCAATAAGAAGTCAGTCAGAACAGGATCTATTGATGCCACCCCCACAGGTCAGCTTCCTGGGACACAAGCAGGGCAGGGAAATAGAGAGTGGACTGAGGAACAAATGGAAGTCCTAAGTGAAGAGAAAATTTGGAGGACTGGCCTGGTATCAGAGAGAAAATCATCCCTCCTGCTCTACCTGTTTGGCCTTGACCAAGTTACTGATGTCTCCAAACCCTAAGTCTGGGTTTGAGGAAAGAAGTTGAGAAGATTTAGGAGTCAACATGGAAAGGTGGATACCATGCTGTGGCTGCAATTTCCCAGAGAATGCCAAGTGGGTGCAGGGGCCTTAGGGGGAGCCCAGAGAGGGTCAAGGAGGGAGAGCCAATGAAGAAGGCTGGGAAAGACAGAGCTCCTCTGGTACTTTTCAGTCAAAGAACTTCTTTCACTGAACTTGCCAGCTTTTATTGTCACTGTTTCAATTCTCCTTCCCCATCTACATGGGGGTACCTTTGTATCCCTAGTAACTCTCAAGAAGAGACTGAGACCTGTTCAGCTCTTGCTAACTGGGTGGACAAATAAACAACACTGAATAATCTTCCCCTGAGAATCACAGCATTGTTTAACCCTTCAGCAGAGGCTAGGAGATAGCATGGAGAAGAAGGCTCTGCAGGAGGCTGGACATCAAGCTGAGGCCTGGCTGCAAGAGTTACGTCCAAGATGGACGTGGACTAGGGATTGCTATGTGGCAGGTACCATGCTTGGGACTAGAGGACTGGTTCTGAGGCCTGGTCTTTGCACTTGAGACAGAGCCTGAACAGAACACTGCAGTTCCCCTGCAAGCCAGTTCAGACCCTCTCAGCACACAGATTTGTAGGAGGAGGGTGGGAGTTGTGCAAGTTGAGAGGTGGGGGGAGTTGAGGGGCATCATGAAAATGGGCATCCCCTGATGTGAGGAGGATTGGCTAGGGATGAACTCTGTTCAGTTTTAGGGCAAAAAAAAAAAAAATTAATGCAGGTTGGAGTGAAAGACCAGATTGGAGCCGTAAACTGGCAGAAGCATATGCAAGTTTGGAGAGCCCACACTTGGACTTTTAATTGAAAGGCAGTGGAGACCTCTGAAGGGTTTTGAGCAGAAGCACATGGTCAAGTTGGTTTTTATGTTGGCCAACTGATGAGAAATATTTAGTATACAACATCTGGATGGTCATTATAATAATTACTATTTCACAGCTTTTGCCGGCCCAGCTTTTGTAATGACAACAAGGTCCCGGGCCACCAAGCTATGGAGCAAACTTACCATCCCAGGTCCTTGGTGAGGATACATCACTTGGCATGTTAAGCATATGAAAGTGACCCAGCCTTTATTACTATTGTGAAACATCCAGCCAGTTCATCTTCTCCGACTGGGAGCCTGTCCACTTGGAAAAGCCAACAGATGGGCTGGGGCTGGTCTCACCCTTCTGCTCCCTTCTTGGCTTTGTTTTCATGGACCTGAAAGAGTGATGTGTGTATGTAGGTATGTGGAATGGGGGTGGAGGGTAGATATAATGGATGGTGAATCACCATGAGGAAGCAAATTGCTGTCTGCCAGTCCCTGCAAAAGAGCTGCAGCTCAGCATGCGGAGCTCCATACTCCCTCATGAAGGCTGAACCATATAACCATCTGGGAGAAAAATGCAGGATGGTCTGAGCCTGGCATTGAAGAAACATCTGAGCAGACAGCCACAGGGGCCACCACAGAAAGTTGCTGTTTGGAGGCTGATTGGATACTGGGGTCTCACCGACAGGAAAAGGAGGGTATTTCCACTTGGTGTTGATTGAGCAAGGCAATCGATGGAAAATGCTATGCGAATACTTACAGCCCAAAGCTGCATACTGGGTGATAAATCTGCACTGGCCAATTTCCCAGTAACAGAAGTCAGCTCCATCCTCCCAGAGCACCCCCAGGAGTCCCTGGCCCAGGTTAGGGTCTACAGCACCCTCTTCCTCTCCTTAAAGAATAAGCCTTCACTTCTTAAACTGGTTAGAGAACATGTGGGTGATCATTTTAATATTATTTTTTAGCCTGTATTTAGGTATGCTTTTGTACCTAACTTTAAATTTTTCATTGAAATGAAGAGAAGCAATTAAATTTAAAACAAATTATCCTCCTGGTGGCAGACTGGGGACTTTCTTCAGCACAGGAACATTTGATATTTCTCCCTCTTCCCACCCCCGACCCCAACCACCACGTGCGCACACACACACACACACACACACAAGATTTAACGATCCAATGTTTCTTTTCTCAAGGATGAGATTGGCAGGGACAAGCCAGTGAACAACACAGTGTATCCTTTAAGGGAGGAGGCTCTTGGGCAGTGTGGCCTGAGCCTCCCCACGTGGCCCTGGGTTCACTACGTGATCTGAGGACATGGGTGAGCTGCATGGCACTGGGGACAGGGAGGGGCACCCAATCTTCAAGCTGCCCTTCTTAGAGGTGGGGACAGACCTGGGGCCAGAAGAGGAACAGGCAGGAGAGGAACAGGCCTGTGGTAATATGAACGGAGACACAGCTGGTCTCAAATCAGAAAATGTTAGAACCAGCTTCTCTTTAACCCAGCTCCCTATGTCTACCTCCACCCTGACTGGCCACCTTCTGCAGACATTCTCATTGGAAAAAAAATATTAGGGACCCTAATATTAAGCAAGATTCAGCAAGAGCTTGTTGTACAGCTCCCACCTATGCTTTCAAAGTAATTCAGGAATTGTAAACGTTTCATTCCCTGGGTTAATGCTGATTGATGAGAAGTGGCTGCCTAGAAAAACGTGTGGGGATGAAGTCTGGGGCCATCTTGAAGCTCAGTGGGACTGGATGCCAACATTGTTTGGTGATGACTGCCATGAGAGCAGGACAGGAAAGTATTGGCTCATGTATCTTCTAACCAGAAGATTCAGAAAAATAATCCATGACACTGGAAAATATCAATGGAGTATCAACCATGGGCCCAGAATGGGAATTTCAGCTCTTGATAGGAGGCTCCAGCTTTGTTTCTGCCTCTGATAACAGAAATGCATCCTAGTTACACATTTAACCTCCTAATTCAAGTCACTCAGTTGGAATCCCAGTTCTTTCTTTGCAAGCTGTGGATTACTGGTGTTGGAAAATGGACTTATGATGCCCCAGTGCTTTCCCCATCCCTAGTAGCTCATGGAATAAGCTGCACTTTTTACCCTTTGGCAAAAAGGCCAGGGCTAAGACTTGAAAAGCTCCTCTGTCTCCTGGATGCCAGTCCCTTCAGGGAGGTCTCCCCACCCAGGCCCTCTGGGGCAGAACTCATGTCACCCACATTCCTTCTGAGCCAAGATGATTCCTGTAGACTCAAACAATGAAATAAATACTTTTCATTTTTCTCAGCTATTGTGATCCCTCTCAGAGGGGTTCCTCTCAGTTTTAAACCAAATAAGACCTAGCACTTTAGGTGTCAGTCAGTAGTTCCTTCCAACACTCATGGAAGCTTGCTTTAAGAATTGTTTCCAGAGGCAACAACTGAGTCCCTTCAGGAGAGAGGGACTGGGGAGGAGCAAGTTGGGAGCATCTGCACGGGGCTGTGCTCTACCTCCTCCCACCTCTCTGCTCTGGTTCTAAAGCAAATGAGGAGGTGAGGGAACCACATCACCTCCAGGAGGGTCCAGTCACAGATAGGGGGTCTCTCTCTCTTTGTGGTAGTTTGAAGCTGTTATGGATCCCAGAAAAGATCATGTTCTTTTACTCCATTCCTGTGGGTGTAGACCGACTGTGGGTAGGATCTTTTTATTAGGCTCTTTCAATTGACATGTGACCTACCCATTCAGTGTGAATCTTAATCCTCTTACTGGAGTCCTTTAAGAGAGGATAAAAGAAAGAAAAAGACTCAGAGAAGCTTAGGACCCAGAAAACAGGCAGGAAGCCTCTGAAGCCAGAAGTTGAAAGCAATAAAACTTGAGAGAGAAGGACCAGCAGATGCCAGCCATGTGCCTTCCCATGTGACAGAAGAGTCCTGGATGCTGGGAGCCTGTCTTCAGAGACTTTGTACTGTCCTGTTGATGCCTTGAGTTGGACATTTTCAAGGTCTAAGAACTTTAAATTTTAAATTAATAATCCCCATTTAAAAACCAACCCATTTCTGGTATTTTGCATTCCAGCTCTCTCTCTCTCTCATCCTGGGATGGGAGGCCCTTCTGGAATAGAGTTTAGCTGGTTCATAGAAAAAAGGGGTATTTGTTCCTTGCAAAGTTGGTCCCTCAATCATGAACCAGGTCAATCTGCTGAAAAGCACTCAAGTGGCCCCCGGGGTATGACCCAGAAAAGAAACATGTGACTGGATACAGAAGAAAACAAAGTTGGGCAGAAAGTGCCTTGACAAGAAAGTTAATGAGTGTGGGACTGAAGACCATTCATTCATGTGGGGAAAATACATTATATTACAAAGTGAAAAATGCTGGGAACAAAAATGAATCTACAATGTTTTGCATTTGTGTGTGTGTGTGTGTGTGTGTGCACAGAGAAAAAAGTTTGAAAAGAAAGAAGCTAAAAGGATAATGTTTTTTCTTAGTGAAGTAGGATTGACAGTGACCTCAGGTTTGTATTTTCTTCATACATTTCTACATTTTCTTATTTTTCTGTTTAAGCATGTCTTCCTTTTATAATAGAAAACCAATGAAATGTGCTTTAAAATAACTATAAAAGGGTGGGAAAGAGAAAAGTAAAAAGAACATGGTTTGGCAAAGTCCCATGAGGGATGGGAGAAAAAATATGGAACTATTCAACTTTACCCTCAAGGAAGCCCTTGATACTGTGCCAACATTAGGGACACCCAATTCAATAGGCCAAGCTCATGATCTTGAGGCTTACTCTTGTGAAGCTTATGTAGGTAGAAGAGAAGCTTAGCCTACCTACAGGTATGCTGAAGAGTTACTTCTGGAGGACCTCTTTTGTTGCTCAGATGTGGCCTCACTCTCTCTAAGCCCAACTCTGTAAGTGAAATCATGGCCCTCCCCTTACATGGGACATGACATTGGGTGATGAAAGTCTCCCTGGCAGCATGGGAGTTTAGTCCCTGGGATTAGTCTGGCCTTGGTACCATGAGATCAACAATTCCATCTTGACCAAATGTGGAAAATAGGTATAATTAATAAAGTATCAGTTGCTGAGTGAGTTCAAATAAAATTGAGAAGCTACTCTGGAGGTCACTCTTATGCATATTTCATGTAGACATTGCTGCCTGTCATAACATGCCAAACCCCAACCAAAATCATTCCAGCAAATCCTAAGGAACACTTAGGGTAATATATAGGATTCTACTAGGTTCTATGGACTAGGGTAACTTTCCAGAAGCCTATATCCTCCAGATGGGTCTCTGGACAAGATAAGTCCTAAAACCTATAGGGCTTAGCCTCTCCAGAACATCAGCTAGTTCCACCTTGCTATCCCATATTATTGATAGCCCTTTTCAACATGAAAATATTAGAATAGGCCATACCCCAAATACCCCTCAAGAGTGGGATAGAAAGATAAAAATGGTGGTGAAGTTATACAGAGAAGGTTGAGTTTAACAAATGAATATGATTGCTAAATCATTAAATTGATATTTCTTTTAGTCTCCAGTAACTTAGAGCAGCTATAAATAAAAACCTAAAATTGCAGAATTGTAACCCATTCCAAACTCTGAAATGTGTTCTATAGCTAATTGTGCTATGCTTTGAAATTTATTGCTTTTTTGAATACGTTATTTTAATTTTTTTAAGTCATTTATATAACTTTGTTATTCTTTGTTTTGCATCAGCCTGTCAGAAAAGCAAAGTATTTGATGTCTTCCTTAAAAATATTTCTTCTAGTAGGCCTATTCATATCAGGGTTATTCTAAACTTCAACTTTCTATTTTATATTCTTTAGAATAAAGAAAACAGCTCATTTTTTAAGCAAGATTTTATTTAAACAACATGACACTTGACTTGAAGGGAAAACTATCTAGGATTCATTTCTTTTAGAGTAATTTTGTTGTGTGAAACCAGGAACAAGGCTGCCATCCTCCAGGAATGTTACACAGAAACAGAACAAGCCGGGGTTAAGGCTCCAAAGTTTCAGGAAGTAGATTTTATTGTCTATGGCCATAGGGCTCAGCTGAATAGCCTCTGAAAGTCTGAGCCCCAAACAAAAGGGTAATATCAGTTTTTATAGACAGGATTACACGTTAAAGACAAGATAAACAATTGGGTGGTTTAAATCGGGAAGGGCATGAAGCTGGGTTTACAAAAGCAGATGAGCTATTAGTGGGGAGGAGGCTTCACAGGGACTTCTCTTATCCTGCCTATTGACCGTCCTCAGGGCCTGGGAGATTTTTCAAACAGGGAATGGCCCTAGTAAACAGGAGCCTGCCTGTTGCAACAGGAAGTGGCTTTAACAAACAGGGGCTGCCTGTTCCCCCCTTGGATTCTTGCCCATGCTGGTGGACAATAGCACCATGTATATCTCATCATCTTCTTGTTGCAGGTGTTGGTGTGTATCTGTCTGGGCTAGCCATGCAGGGTTTAGGCCCCTGCAAAGTTGGGGGGTGTGAGGGTCTGTGCCCCACCTCTGTTGGCCCTAAGTTTTCTCCTGATATCCTCTTGCAACTGTGCCTGTCTTAGGTTGTTCCTTCCCTGAGGAATCTTACCCATCTTTGGCTAACCAGCCATCCTCTGGCGCCAAGCAGGGTGATGTGAGGTGTACAAGTGAGGAAGGGGCAATGCCTCCCTGAGAGGGTCTGGTCTGTCTCCACAATAGCCTATGCCCTCTGGCACCCATGCCCAGCACCTGTGTGATTTCCTTACCTGCTGGTGGGGCCCCAGCTCTGGTTACATGTTTTGGGGAACCCAGGTATTTTTCTCCAGTGAGGACCCAGCTCATAGCTTTGGGCAAAAGACAAATTGTATGGCACCAGCTCCTAGGACGTCTCCACCTCAGCACAGCCAAGAGCTCCCCACTGATCTTACATGCACTGCAATACCAGGAGGACTGCACTGGGAGAGGTGTCAGATTTGGTGGTGTGGGGGTAAAACTGTACATGTGTTGAAGGTCAGCTGGACTTGGGAACTGCTTCTCTTTCTTGGGGTTATGACGATAGCCTTGCCACTCTAGAGTAGTGAAAACAGCATTACTGAACCTGGTGAGGTGGGATTATAGCACACTGGGGGACCTTCCTTTAGGGTGCATACAGAATAATGCAGGTCTGAGAACTGCCCTACCATGAATACTGGTTTAGTTTTTATCTTTTTTCCCAACATAGGTGGTTTTGAAGCATACCTGGCATGCGTCATTCCCCTTGGAAGGGCTTATGGCCATGGCAAGCAGGAACAGAGGAGTGAGGTGCATGGGGCTGGCTCTGGGGAGTGCCACCACATGAATGTATAATTAGCCTCAGGGAAGGTATGGGGACACACACTCTAGACAGTGGCTAGGAAGAGGGAAGTTACCTGGGTAAAAGGTTCATCAAATTAGACTAAAGTTGGTTTTTGGGAAGAACTCAGGAGACCTATTTCTAGGAGGGCTAAAACTACTAAACAAAAGACAAATGCAAAGAGCAAGAGAAGACAATTAGTCCACAGACTCAGCAGGCCAGGATGCCCATGCATTGATTCCTTAATATTCAGCTGTGTGTAGATCAGTCAGCTTCTGGGGTGACTGAGGTAGGGCTCGGAGATTTCCTCAGGCTTTGGGCCATGCATTGACTTGCTGTCTCCAGTGAACTAGAGCAGGGCAATGACAGTCATTTAGGCCTCATTCATGGGCTGTTCAGCTGATCTTGGCTGTGATGGAGAAGGGCACAGTGGTTTCTGGAGAATGATGTGCATCACGTGTTCAGGATCTGGGGTGCAGGACATCTCTGACAGCTGTTGGAGTTACCAAAACAACATGGTAATGGACCTCCCCATTGAGGTTGGAGGGAGCCTTTTTTTCCCTCTAGTCTTTTACCCACACCACATCCCCTCATTCAACCTCATGTAAGGGAGGGTAGATGCTAGAGTTCGGGTACTGCTTTCAACACCTTCCCTTTTGGTTCACCTAAAACTTTTCCTAACTTTGACTATAATTTCCCTTTTCACAAACTTTTGGCAACTTACTATATTTGTTCATGCTTCATCTTATATTTTCCTTATTCTGTAACAGCCATTTATTTTATCTTAGGACAAAACTACTTTCTTTTTCCTTTTAGTAAAAACACATCCTTTATGTGCTGGTTTGAATCAGATTTTGGTACCAGAGAGTGGGGTGCTACTGCAGTTTACAAATACCAAACATGTTGGAATGGCTTTTTGAATGGATAAGGGGAAGGTTTTGGAGGAGTTGTGAGAATCTTGACAGAGAAGGCCTAAAATGCTTTGAAGAGACTGTTGGCAGAAATGTGGACTCTAAAGATACCTCTGACAAGGCCTTAGACAGAAATGAGGCATGTGTTATTGCAAACTGGAAGGAAGGTGATCCTTGTTTTAAAATAGCAGATAATCTGGCAAAATTGACTAGTGGCTTTGGCTGGAAGACAGATTTTAAAAGCCATGAACTTGGATATTTAGCAGAAGATATCTCCAAATTAAATGTGGAAAGTGCAGCCTGATTTCTCCTCACAGCTTATAGTGAAATGTGACAGGAAAGAAATAAACTGGAAACTGAACTCTTGGGTACAAAGAAACTAGAAATTGATATTCTGGAAAATTCTGGGTTTCCAGGAAGGGAGACACCAGAGAAAAGTGCCCCATATGAGGATTTAACCAAATGTGGAATCAGCCAGCCACTTCAGAGAAAGCCAGGCTTGGACAACAGGTTATCCAGGAAGGATGTGTGAAACACCTTATGTCTGATGGGCATGTTCCAAGGCTACTGCATAGAAAGCCAACGAGAGTGCTGTGGGGCCCGTATAAACAGAGCTGCTGCCAATCTGAACTGGTGGGTTCAGAGAAGGGACACATTGAAGGAAAAACAACTCCAGAGGCAAAGCCATGGGGGACTTGGGCCAGGACAGCTGACCCACCCAAGCTGGTGGAGAGGGTGAGTTTGCCCCAAAGACAGAGAATGGGCCTTCCACCTCATTGCAGTGGAAGAGTCATGCCACCTCAGGCCTTGGAGAGGGTGAAGCACATTCCTTGAGGTTTGGGGGGAGCCTGGGTGCCACCACATGGAGGGATTGAACATGTGCCCCATAGATGGCAGAGAGCCCGGGTGTAGCCCCAATGATTGGAGAGGGTGGAGCCTAGAAAAAGGTTGTCTCCCCAATGTCCCCCAAGGTTGTGTTTGGAGAGAGGCAAGCCACTGTGTAGGCCTTTGGAAATGGTGGGACTGCCACTTTCTAAAGCCCTGAAGATAAATGACTCTCAGGCCTTGAAATCAAATGGACTTTGCCCTGTAGGTTTTCAAAACTGTATGGGTCCAGTGACCCCCATGTTCCTTCCTCCCTATGGAAATGGGTATATGCATCCTATGAATGCTTCTCTTTTATATGTTGGCAGTAAATAACGTGTTCTGAGTTTTACAGGTCCAGAGCCAGAGGATAATTTTGCCTTAGAACAGACCATGGCTGTAACTGACTCGATGAGATTTTATACTGTTTCTAACTTTGTATTTTATTTGTATTGTCACTGAAATGGTTTAAGGTTTTCTGATATTGTTATGGAATGAATGTGTTTTGCATTTGGAAAGAACATGTCTTTTGGGGATCCAAAGGGTGGAATGTGCTTGTTTGAATCTGTGGTGGACCCCAGAAAAGCCATGTCTTTTAATTCTCATTCAATATTGCTGGGTGGGAGCACTTTGATTGTTCCCATAGAGACGTGACCCACCCAATTGTGGGTGGTAACTTTTGATTAGATGATTTCCACGGAAGTGTGTCTCTGCCCATTGAAGGTGGAGTTGCTTACTGAAATCCTTTAAAAGAGGAAGCATTTTGGAGAGAGTCCCTTTTGGTAGAGCCACAAGAAAGCCAGCAGATACTGCCATGTTCACCATGTGCCCTTCCAGCTGAGAGAGAAACATTGAACTTCATCGGCCTTCTTGAACCAAGGTATCTTTCCCCAGATGCCTTAAATTGGACACTTCTATAGACTTGTTTTAATTGGAATATTTACTCGGCCTTAGAACTGTAAACTAGCAACTTATTAAATTTCCCTTTCTAAAAGCCATTCTGTTTCTGGTATATTGCATTCTGACAGCTAGCAAACTAGAACACTTTATATCCTTCATACTTAAATTATTACTTCAAACAAACATTTCACCACATACAATTACCATCAAATTCAAATTTGTCAGAATAATGTTACTTATAATGCTTTAGTCAATGCATATTCAAAACATCAGTATACAATTTTTTAATAAAAATTAATGGCACATATCAAGACTTTTTTCAAGAAACTGTAGCTTTTGATTAGATGATAAGGATAGATAAAGATAGACAAGGATAAAACTTGTGAGCAAGGAGTTTCTCAATATTAAACAGCTTTCCCAATTAAAAAAATATGAAACATAAAACCAAAGGGGAGGGCGGACCATGGTGGGCTCAGTGGCAGAGTTCTTGCCTGCCATGGCAGAGACCCAGGTTTGATTCCCACTGCCTGCCCATGCAAAAAAAAAAACCAAAGGGGAGCCACAAATTTGGAGTCAAAGATAACGGGTTTGGCTTAATCCCTTTGTCTGGAAGAAAAGGACTAAATGAGGGTACAGAGGTGATGAGGAAGCTTGATGCAGGTGTTCTGCCTTGCTAGGAGTAGGAGCATTATTCATTTTATGATTATAACTTTGTTTACATTTTTTGTATACATTCTTTTTAATTTGACAAAACATTAACACTTTTTTGGTTGAGCCCAGCTTCCAGCAGGACTTGGAACTTGTCTCTGTGGGAAATCCTATTACTGGTATTGGTGAACTATTTCCCATTATATATTTTTGGCCTTTCCTTTCCCTGTATTCCAGTCTCCCATGTTTCCCAGCTCTACCATTTTTTTTAAGACACTGTTAAGTGGGTTGCCTGAATTTCCTAATAATCAAGTTATTTTCAAGTATTTATATGCTGGAGGTGCTGCCTTAATGGTAGTATTTCTCAGTGAAACATTGACAGGGAAGAGGGTATGGGTTGGCCTCTCCCAATACAATTGCTGATTTCAACTTCCTGTTTTAATTTCTGCAGAGCATCTCACAAAGCGTACCAGGGTCGATTATTTTGTGGTCACATAGCGTCAGCAGGGCATTGCTCATTACACCTTTATGCAGCCAATAATAGCAAGTTAGAACTTTTTGCAGTCTGCTGACTAAACTCCTGAAAAGTGGTTTTTATAAAGGGATTGGTGCTAATTCCTACAAATTTTATGCAATCAGCATAGTCCAGCACCACTCCTCCAGCCCCTGCAGCAGCAATTCTGAACATCCAGGTAATTAATGACCTGCCAGTTTTCTAAGTAAAATGCCTAAGAATGTCAGTTATTTTTTGTTCTTTTATAGTGATTTTGAAAGTAACCCAATTGCCCTGTTTCTCTTCTTTTTGCCTTTGTATTCAGCCAGCTCCTATTTTTAGAGGATATTTACTTTTTTTTCAGACAAACTTTCTCATCTAAAATATTCCCATTTTTTCCATCATCTGCCTCATCCCACGCATCACCATTCCACTTATTAGGGTCCCAATTAGCAGTGGCAGTGGCTAGTACCATATATACTTTCCCTTTACCTCGTCTTTTTTATATTTATATTGGGCCATAGGGACTGCAGCCCTCTCAGCTACTGACTGATAATTATAAATTTGATTTTCCAAAACAAAATTTTGGTTCTGTAGCTTGGACACTTTTTCCTGTAATTCTGCCAATTCCTTTTCATAATTCATTTTTTTCAGAGTTGCTTGATCTTTCTATTGACACATTTTCTCTATATTCTGTTAACAAAGCTATCCTCTCCTACACACTCCAATCATTTCTTTCCTTTTTCTAATGGAATGCTTTCTAGACACAGAGCAGACTGAATAGGTTTTCCCTGTTTAATTCTATTCTCTCAATCTTTACAGGGTCCTGTGCATTTTGCTCATTCCTTTGTAAGTGAAGAGTAAGGTAAATCATCCCATCCTTGGATTTTTTGGTTCTTTACTTTGGGCTTATAGGACCTTTCAAAAAAATGACATTATCTCCTAATCTATGTTTAAAGTTTATGGTCCACAATATTAATCTACTCAAATAAATCTTGAAGAGGGTTACTGACTTAAAAATTTCCAAATGTCTTATAGCATTAGAAAGTACAAACCAGGGAGACAAAATATTTAAATCCAAACATTCTGCATACAAAAAGGACAAGAAACCGGCAACTTCAAATTTATCAAGAATGGTCTTAATAAAGTATTACAATATTCAGAAGAATACAGTCCATATTTTCTGCACAAATTTTCTAAAACTTGTCTTACTGACCTTTTCCATTATGAAGCCATGCTGAAATGTGAATCCTGCTCACAGCACAAATTTTGTCACACGAAAGGCAATGTGATATTTGTGGCCATTTGATTTATAGGTTTGGATTTGTGGACAACACGGATTTCAGTGAGATAAAAACAGATTTTATTAGGTAAGTAATTAAAGAAAATAATTTAAAATAGTAATTAAAAGAGTCTTCAAAAATAAAGCACAGTTACATCACCAGATAAGATGACACCAACACCTGAAGAGAAGTGCTGGAGAGTTTCAGAAGCAGCATTTTAACTCCCATTAGCAAAAATCCACAGCAATCTTGGGGACAGCATTCAGAGTCTTCTTAGTTAAGATCTACAGCAGAGCATAAGACTCTGATGAGGTGCTCTCCCTCTGTCATAAGATTCTTTTCTCTCTTCTTGTAAGTGTCTCCTCTTTCTTTCTCTAACTGCTTGTATGTAGTTTTTTTTTTAATGATATCTTCACATAATAGTGGCCAAAATTAAAATTTTTAAATTTTGAAAATATAACAACAAACACAAACATTCTTAATATATTTGAATGTGATCATTCCATTCTAATATATATAATCAGGAATTCACAATATCATCACAGTTGTATATTCATTATCATGATCATTTCTCAGAACATTTGCATCAATTCAGAAAAAGAAATAAAAAGAAAACAGAAAAAATTCATATGTACCATACCTCTCACCCCTCCCTTTCATTGATCACTAGCATTTTAATCTACTAAATTTATTTTAACATTTGCAGAACAGACTCTCTTAATGAGATAAATTTTAAAACCCCTATACAGATGTTCTCCTCTTACTCTGAAATGTGAAAATTTTAATTTATAAGACAGAGTAATGATAAGCCATAATACAAGAGAATTTCTTTTTATCCTCCCCAAAAGGGGTTCATTTTAACTTACACAGTTTCCTAAGTCAGCCAAGGGTCAGCTTGACCCCTCAGTCATCAGTAAAACTTTCTTTAAGCTGGACATCATGCACTGCAATGGTGTCTTACTGAATCCCCTCCCATATCGGTGGTGCTAATGATTAGGGAGAGGCTTACAGACAAACGGCAAAGGGTTTTGAACAAACTGTCACTTCGTTCAATCTGACCACTCCCCTAGTAGGGATGTTGGACACCTCTTGGCTTTGGTGGTCTGGTATAAACCCCTGGCTGCCCCCCCTTTTTAGGTTGCCCACCCTGAGCCATATGAGGATTGCTACAAACTCGCAGAATCTGAACTCAGTTGTGGCCTGCTGCACGGCCCCTGTGGCCCAGGACTCCCTTTCATTCACACAATCACACACACTCTGACACCCCTCCCACACCACCTTTCCCAGAACCAAACCTGAAGACTTCCATTTCCCCTGTCCTCCAAATGGAGACCAGTACTCAGAGAGTCTCTGGAAGGTGATCAGGCTCCCCATGCACTCAGGCTCCCCTAGCCTTTTACGAGTGGGCTGAAATGGATGCACCCAGGAGCTTTCCAGACAAATGGGTGGTGCTCTCAGAAACCTGGTTCCAGAAACTGTCAGTTGCTCCTCCAGTGGTGATGGGCCCACCAGGTGGAAGGTCAGAAATCTGAAAGATGGAAAAAAGCCTTGTTGCTGGCACTGGATTCCATGAGGTCTCTGGTCCAGTGATGCTGCCACTCCCACAGACAAGGAGGTGAAAATATCACCAACCTCTTGATCCTGGATAAGCCCCCAGAAATGTTGCATGAAATCAGGGACAAAGCTGCAAGTCTTCAGGAATGTTACACAGAAACAGAACAAGCCAGGGCCAAGGCTCTGAAGTTTCAGGAAGTAGATTTTATTGTCTATGGCCATAGGGCTCAGCCGAGTAGCCTCTGACAGTCTGAGCCTCAAACAAAAGGGTAACATCAGTTTTTATAGACAGGTTGACATATTAAAGACAAGGTAAATGATTGGCTTGTTTAAATCGGAAAGGGCACGAAGCTGGGTTTACAAAAGCAGATGAGCAGTCAGTGGGGAGGGGACTTCACAGGGACTTCTCTTATCCTGCCTATTGACTGTCCTCAGGGCCTGGGAGATTTTTCAAACAGGGAATGGCCCTAGTAAACAAGGGGCTGCCTGCTGCAACAGGAAGTGGCTTTAACAACCAGGGGCTGCCTGCAACAATTTATCCCTACTTAAAGATAGGTTGCCCTACATGTAACAGCTACTTACAAAAAGTTATAAAATTGTCCTTGGTTTTACAATGATAAGTGAAAAACATTAAAATTCTCCAATTGAACAAGGTATGCAAGGATTTTTTTTTATGTTGTTGGTTTTTGTTAAACAGTGAGAGCAAAATAATTTACTGGAATATAAAGATAAGAGTTGAATGAGCATGCCACTAATAGAGAAAGGGAATATTTTCACAGAACCAGGATTTCTCCCTATCCCATCTCCATTTGATATCGACTAAAACATATCATTGGTCATTTAGTTTTAAAAAAACAATATGCTTGTGCACAAACACCAGTTACTTTATGTACAATAAAGGAACAGGGAAGGGTAAAATTAAAGAATAGAGAAAATTATACTGCACTTGTCAGGATGTGGTGGAACCAAATTGTGGTTTTCCTAATTGAGAATGTATTCTTGTTCTGTAGGGACAGAGATCTGGAGTGAAGAAGTGGGCTCCCTTTTTAAAAGACACCTCCTGTCTGCTGCTGGAACACATCAATGATATCTTCATCCTTCATTTCCAACTGCAGGTGTGTCTGTTTCATTGATATGAATTGAATATGCCTCATTACAAACCCTGGCATTTGCAATAGGCTTTCATTAGTTTACTAAGTGGTGTATGACTCTTAATCTTAAACTGCACCACAGAACCATCCTGCCCCTCCACTTTCAAATTAATGTGATTGTTGTTCTCAGTCTTGACTCCTTCTTTGGGCTTTTCATTGGCCATGGCAAGAGTCAGAGTCTCCTCAGCTACCATGTCACAAAAGAGGTACCAGGTCCACGCTGTAGGAGCACACAAGAAGCTCAGGAGAGTCAGTAGAAGGAGGCAGCAGTGGTGGAGGAGAGAGCTGTATATGTTATTTTTCACACACTCAAAAAGAGTTGATTGTGGTGATAAAAAAAATTTATTTCTTCTAGCCTCCTATATTTTGTAGCAGCTAGAAGGAAAAATCTGAGATGATGGTATGGTAACCCATGACAAACTCTGGGATCTGTCCTGTAACTACTTGTTGAAGAATGCTTTGAAAACTATTGCTTTTTTCTTTCCTTACTTTGTATATATGTTATATTATACATTTAAAAAGTTTAAAAACAAAGGCTTGGAAAGGTAGGAAATATATATATATGATATATATAAGTATATATCATATATATATGATAAACACACATACACACACAAAAGAACATGGAGTCATTTAGAGCAGAGTTTAAATCCCCTTTTGCCCCTTTTGTGGTGGTGCCCTTAGACAGACTAACTTCCCTGGGCCTCTGCCTCCTCCCCTTAAATCACTTAAATAATACTGTGCTTAGAACACAGAAGGCAGACCTATTGTAGTTTCCACAGCTATTATTGTTTTGAGAGCAAGGGTGGTTAGCATCTAGCAAAATAATGGCAAAACTGGGGATACTAGGAAGAGATTTGGTTTCTCCTTTTGGAGGGTCTGGGGAGGAATTATGGCAGCCTGGGGTAACCAAGAAATTATACAGCAGAGAGGCCACTGACATTGGTCATCCAAATACCCAGTGGTACCTCCAAGCCAGGTGCTGGCAGAGGAGAACACTAGAGACCTTTGGGATTCCAGTGGCAAGACAGCAACCCAATCTGTGGCCACCAGTACTGCAGCTGTAGATGCTCAAAAATCTGGGACATGGTCTCCAATCAGGAGACAACAGAGATGTTCTTTCTGAGACACTGTGAAAGTGCTTACAAGTGGGGCACCAGGCTGGGGTGGTGGGGAGGGGGGATGCAAGTGAATGGATTTGTCCATATGCTGGTGAGACCCATGGCTCAGTAAAATGGCAGTGGTACAAGGGACACAGAGGGATGCTGGGTTCAGTCTGGGAATGGCTCTAAAGGCTGCTGGGCATATTGCATATCATGAGAAAAAAAAGTGGCAGCATCCATGATTGCACAGATGTACCTGCCAAAAGGCACAGACCAGACTCTACTCAGCCATGTAAATCTTGCTCCAATGCACTCAAGTTCATTTTAGCAAGAGTTCCCCAGCACTCCCAACTGGGCATATAATTTCTCCTCCTTAATAGATTTTTGAAGTCCTCTTATCCCAAGAAAAATAAGACAACCAGCCAGAGTTTGTCAAGAAATTAAGGAAAAACAATGAGGGTCTCATGAATACATAATAAGTCAACAATTTGCTACCTCCCAAAGGCAGACTTCCTCCTGTCATGGGGCCTGTTGACCAAGACCTTGGCTTCAGGGAGGAGTGACTTTTTCTTGCCACCAGGGAACAGCAGCTGTTCCCTCTCTAGTAAAGCTACAAAACAACACATCCTTGTCCACCTCCCAGCCCAGGAGCCAGGCCCACAGACATCACGTGTCATCAAAGGTGGCTCTTCCAAGAAGAGCAAGAAAAAAATGCCCCCAGGTGTTGCATATGCCTGAAAAGGTTCTTCCATCTATTCTTTATATGTTTCACTTATGTGTTTGCATCAAGTGGCTCCTTTCCTGTGTGGATGATTAGACCAAACTATACTCTGAGCACTTTGGAGCTGGGCGGGAAATCTGAAGATTAGACAGCATCCCTAGTACTCACCACAGTGACCACAATTTAGGTACAATCTTCTCAATTGATGGATGAGAACATAGAAACTCCCAGCTAAGTCTAGGTCACAGATACAATTAAAATGCAGGCCTCCTGCTCCCAGTCCACTACATTGCTGTTGCTTCAGTTCTATTCACAAACCAGAGGACATGGTGAGGCATTAAGGAGATAAAGATGGATAAGACGTAGCCTTGCCCTCAAGGAACTAGTGGGAAAAAGGAAGACATAAAAAAGACTGTGCTGTTAAAAAGATGCTCTAGTTTGCTAGCTGCCAGAATGCAATATACCAGAAATGGAATGGCTTTTTAAAAAGGGAATTTAATAAGTTGCTAGTTTACAGCTCTAAGGCCCAATTAAGAAAATATCCCAATTAAAGCAAGTCTACAGAAATGTCCAATCAAAGGCATCCAGGGAAAGATACCTAGGTTCAAGAAGGCCAATGAAGTTCAGAGTTTCTCTCTCAAGTGGAAGAGCACATGGTGAGCAGAGTCAGAGTTTCACTCTCATCTGGAAGGGCACATGGTGAACACAGTGTCATCTGCTAGCTTCTTCTCCTGGCTTCCTGTTTCGTGAAGCTCCCCAGAAGGTGTTTTCCTTCTTCATCTCCAAAGGTTGCTGGCTGGTGAACTCTGCCTCTTGTGACTATGTCGTTCTGCTCTGCTCTCTCTGAATCTTCCATTCTCCAAAGTAGTTTCTCTTTTATAGGACTCCAGTAAACCAATCAAGACCCACCCAAATGGATGGCTACATGTTGTCACCTAATCCAGCTTAACAACCACTCTTGATTAAATCGCATCTCCAGGGAGATGATCTGATTACAGTTTCAAACATACAGTATTGAATAGGGATTATTCTGCCTTTATGAAATGGGATTTAGATTAAAACATGGCTTTTCTAGGGGACTTACATCCTTTCAAACCAGCACAAAAGATAATACAAATAATCCAAAACTTGTAAATAAGGCTAAGAGTACTAATAATGTCAAATTGGGCCCTGCCAGGGAAGTCAGAGCCACCTGTTAGCAGCCACCATCCAGGCCTCACCTTCCTCACCTCCTTCTCTGGGACGCTGTGAACACATACTAAGTGGCCATCTTCCAGCCTTCAGCTACCTCCACCTCCTTTGCTATTTCATTCTGCTGCTGGGAGAGATGTTAAGTCTATTGAGAAAGTCCTACAAGACCTTAAATCTAGAAGAACAGCCTATCCCAGATGCTAAAGAAAGTAAGAACTCTCAGTGGTGGTGATGGGTGCTTCCCCTGAGGTGGGAGGAAAACCCACACTAAAACAGTATATATTCATCTCTCTTCTCCAGTGTAAAGTAGGGTTTGTGGGGCCGCTGTCCATCACCCCAACCTGGAGCAGGTTTTAGCCACCCCAGGAGCCAGGCTGTGATGGGACTGCTTCCTCTGCTCTTTTGGACTCTTTGTGCTTTGTAAATAATAAAGGGGTTATTTGATCTTCTGGACTCTTTATGCTGTGCAAGTAATAAAGGAATCATTTGCTGAAAGTTTCTGCTGTACCCAGGAGCTTGTGTTCCCACAACGCTCCATAGGCACTCTTTCACAAGCCTACCCAAGGGTTAAGTAATTAACCCAGGGGAATACATCTCCTTTGACTTGGCTTCTTACTATTAATTAAGGGCTTAGCCTCTGTGAAGTTATGTGCTAACTTAGAGATCTTATCTGGTAAAGATGTAAATAATTTCTATTCCAGTGGAAAAGAGATCCCCAAAGTTTAAGGTTTTTTGTTTTTTTGTTTTTTCTCATGGGCAGGCACTGAGGATTGAACCTGGGTCTCAGGCATGGAATTTAAGAATTCTGCCACCGAGCCACTGTCATGCTGCCTTAAAGTTTTTAAATAGTTTTTTAGGACATTAAGCAACTTTGTTTCCTATTCCAACATTTTGTATTAAATGCTCATAAATACCAATAATTCCTCAAAATTCTACAAATGATCATGGTGATGAATATACAAGTTTGTGATGATATTGTGAGCCATTAATTGTTTAATGTGGTGGCACTGGATATAAGTGAAGATTTCCCAATAAAAATATGTTTTTTATAAATGCTCTTTGAACCAGTTTTACCATCTCATTGGCTCCCTCTCTATTGAAATACCAAATCTTTGACACATGCACATTCTATATTTTAATGAGCATGATGTTTCTAAATTTCTGGAAATTATGTAGTGGGTAATATACAAAAAGTGCTGTGGGGTCAGGGTGAAGATCACACCCAGTTGAGATGTTCAAAATTTTTCACTATTGAGATCAGCCTTACAATTAATGGGTGGACTTTGTGTAGGTAGAAATGGAGGTCTGGGGTAGATATTTTAGACCCTGAGAATGACACAAAGGATGCTTTCCTTCCTATTTACTTCATTCCTTGGATGTCTCATCCAGGAAAATCTAAAGACTGACACAGATGTGATGCTTTCACATAAAAAAATCCTGGAAAAGAGTGTCTTGGATTCTCTCCCATATTGTTTCTCTTCTCAGCCCATTCTTGATGACAAGTCCTTGCTGTATCTCTCAGTCCAACCCCTCCGGCCCCCCACCTCATTCCCTTGCCTCACTCCATGAGAGGCTGGAAAGGGCCTGGGCCTTTTTGTCAACTCTTGTGATTCTTCTCCACCTCTGCCTTCAGAGGGAGCTGCATTTCCTGGCTGTCTCCATCCACCACGTGGGGCATCAGTGAAATATCTCCCTGCAGTTTCCAAATGTTACCAGCAGCAATCACAAGGATAAACAGCAAACAGCTCCAAGATAAAGCAGCCATTTCAGTCAGATCCAAAGTAATATGAATCAGGAAACTTGCTTCTGGCCAAGAAGGATTAGAACTGCAGCCCTCAGCTGACCTTGCCTGGGCAGTATGAGTCCTCATTTGAGACAAGTGTGGCCAAGCCCCGGTCTTGGGGCTTTTTACTCTGGAGGATGCCACTGCCCCTGGTTGTGAAGCACAGGGTCAGAATTGAGCTCTAAGACTTGTGTTTCCTGAGGATCTCAGATATGCACATTCCTCCTTGAGTTTTTGAAGTCACATTGTTGTGTTCCACAGGCCTTCCTAACCCACAGCTGTGGTATTTTCTCAGACTATTGGCAGTCACAGTGGCCTGCTGGGTGGCTGGGCACCCTGGATGTCCTGGTTTCTGATGAGCTAAGAAATTGTCACTGATCTCACTCCTCCTCCACTGGACATCTCTGCAGAGCAGCAACCAAGGGGAGCCTCAGCTAAAAGAGCCCAGGCCTGGAACATGCAGGTCTCCCACTCGCTTTTTGGAGCTGCCCAGACCTCCTGCTCAGCTAACTGTGGCCTCCAGGTAACCCAGCCCATCAGCCTCAGCTCAGCTTCTACAAGTAGAGAGCATATCTACCTTGCGATCAGCAGACTTCCCTAAGGGGGTGACCAAGAAAGGAGCGACTGCAGCAGATAGAAGGTGTGCAGTCTGGACTAGTTTTCGGGCTGAGTGAACTGCGTGGTGGGGGTCAGTCTCTGGAGTCAGCAGGCCTGGATCTGATTTTGCTCTTCATGAGCTGGGTAACCCTGGACAAGTTCCTTAACCCTCCATTTCCTCATCTGTAAGACAGGGATAACAATACCACTTACCTCCTAAAGCTGATGGATGACACCTATAAAACATTTAGTATGATGCTTGGCAATAATCAACCCTCAACAAATGTTAACTATTTCTTGGAGGGGAGAGGTGGGGTGTTTTTCTGTTTGTGTGGATGTGTGTATATAAAAAACATAAAGTCTCTGTGAAAGAGCAAGTGAAAGGAAAGAGCAGAGACTTTGCTGTTCATTTCCTGAGGTGTCTTCTGTAAAAATGGATGTTTTTACCAACTCATCAAGGAGGGCAGTACTAATTCCATATTCTCTTGTTCAGAGAGTGATAAATTGTTTTCCTTAAAGTAATCCTTGCTGCTTTCAGATAGGCTGTTCTCCACATTGACAAATGGAGTTATCTTCCTTTCACTTCCCCTTTGGCAACTGAAAATATCAATGCGATATTAGTCTCCTTGCTGTTGATTTTCTCCTGGGGATGGGGGCGGAGGGGAAGGCTGATGGGCATGTTTAATGTGGCTGTTGATTTACTGTGTATTGTCTGAAGACATGAGGACAGGCCATCCCATTCTCAGGAGCAGGGACAGGAAGCAAGCAGCCCTAGGCCACTTTATGGCACTGACCCACAGGTCTGTGCTGTCTACACTGGTTGAGAAGACAGAGCTGCAGAAAGGCTGACTCACCCTGGGGCCTGGAGGGTGGTTGGCCTGAGCTGTGGTATCCCAAGGCCATGGGCATGGCCTTGTGCAAATGGATGTGTTTTGTAAATGTTCATTTTTTAATCTTCAGATAGGAGAATTGACTATAATGTTCTCGAGTGAGAAATTGACCAAGTTTACAAAGGGGTGGCACTGCAGAGATGAAATCTGTCACAGTCAAGTAAAATTAGAGAAAGAGTATCCTCCACCTTTTCTGTGCAACCTCCCACATTCCACTGCTGCCCTTTTTCTCCTAGCTCCTTGGGAGCTACAATAATTTATAGACAGGGGTGGGAGAGGGTCAGCTTCTCATGAGATATACATAGAGGATTCCATCATTAATAGAATAGATACTTCTATTACACACCTTCTATTGGCCAGATGCTTTTCTAGGCACTGCGGAGGGTAAAGAGAACACACCCATGTTTAGCAAAAGCCTTGACCCTGCAGATTGGTGTTTCTATTTTCGTCCTGCCCACCACCACCCCCTCTTCTTCCTCCCAGAAGCAGCTCCCTTTCTTTGAAATGCATGAAGAGTGTGAGATGGCTGCCTGATGTGAGACCTCTCCTTAGAATTGGTGTCTGGAAGTGACAGTGCTGCCACCAGGCTCCTGGCAGGTTGTCAACGGCAATGAAATAATTTTGGTCTTCAATGTTTTTCTTACCTAAAAATCAACTTAGGGATGTTTTCATTTTTTATAACTTATTTCTCTTGTGCCCTCCTGTATCGAACACTAGATCTTTGAGTGAGGATACCCTGCCTGCTTTAGCATTATTCCCAGCATAGAATTTTGCAAACTGGGGAAGAGAAGTCAATAAAGCAATCCACCTGTAGATCTATAGTGAGGCCACAGCATGAAGTCGATGTGTGTGCAAACTCTGGGATGCATTTTTATGGTCCTTATCTCTAAGAGCCCAAAGCAAAATGACCAGTGCTTGAGAATTGCCTTTCAGACAGAAATATTCAGAGAGAGTGCAGGAATTATTCCTTCTGCCTTTGCCAGGGAGTGGAACATTAAACCCAAAAAAGTTGCACTCCAAGTTGTAAGGGACTGTGTGTCCTACTAAAAATTCTCCCTCACGCAAAGCAAGAATCCCTCTGTAGGAGACATTTGAAATACGTTCTTGCTGTTCAGCACCCTGTGGATATTTCTACTATGTTCTGGACACTTTCAAGAAAGAGATTGGAAGCAGAAGACTTACACCTCAGCCTCCTCTGCACTCAAGGTCAACACTGGATCCAGGATCCATCACTTAAATTTACCTTCCCAAGACTTCAATCCAGAAGCAAGCAGATTTAAAACAGGGGCTTTGGGGAAATTCCACTTTGCTGGTAAGGGCAGCAGCAGAAATGTCAGGCTTCAGGGACAGCAATAATTGTAGGGTCATGTCTGTGCTGCAGAAGTGAGTAGTTGAGGGTGTAAAGTGAGTAGTTAAGGGTGGGGTCAGGGCTGGAGCAGCAGGGACATTTTCCTCATTTGTGGTTTTGGGCTTTGTCACTGGAAGTTTAGCCTAGGCCTGGCTCTTCAGCCCTCTCAACACTTCCATGAGCTACCCAATATCCTTTAAAAATTTTTTTTCTGTCATGTGTTCCTGACTGAGACAATCTAGGATAATGTAATGGATTCCTTTTGAATACCGCACAGTGGCTAAGGGACCAGAGGATGGTGTTGGGGGTGAGGGTGGCTGAGTTGAAAAGTTGTTGGAGCAGGGGACTTGCATCCAGTTTCCACTTCTGTCTATAGGGTGAGAGAGGTGCAGGGAATGTGCAGTGATGGTTCATAGTGGGGAGCTGAGTGGGCTGGATCCAGTTGAGGTGCCTTGAGTGTGGATGAGACTGAGAAGAGCAAGCCAGGAAGGGCTGCTGGTTGACATGGGACCTGGGGCCAAAAGGGGATGGGTCTGCCTAGGCCAGGAATCAAAGTCTACCACTGAGCCACCCACATGCCCCAATATCCTTTTAATGATCTCCTTTCCTACTCCACCAACCAGAGTCAAATGGAACCCTGAATGACAGTCTAATTAAAATCTGTCTCAGCTATTGCCTTTGAGATTCTAACAGCTTTCATTTGTTCAGTGCATGCAGTGGTTCCAGAGACTGTGCTAGAGGCTTTACATGCATTGTTTCATCGACTTCTCACACCACTATGACGTATCTTCTTATCTTCATTTTATAGTTGGGAAAAACCTGAAATATCAAAGCACAAGAGAATTTGTCCAAGGTCTTTTAAGAGGGTAATTAAAAACTATGATAGTAGATAAGCCCTTGAAGGTAAACATGGATTACAAGATAGATTGTTGCAGTCAACAGAAAGCTTTTTGTTCTGCTACCCATTGGTAGCACCTTGTCTTCACAACATTCTCTTCTCTGAGGTAAATCTAGTAACACCTTATTAAATTCATATATGGGGAAATAAAGACAGAGATATTTTATTGTCCAAGAAGGATTTTTTTCCCCCAGGACAATGGAAGAGATTGTTAGCAATGGTATATACTGTTCACCCCACAAGTGTATTGGTCTCTGCTGCCTACCTGAACTAAAGGGTTTGGTGCTGGGTAGACAGTTAAATACAGCAAAAGAAACTGAAGCCTGTTTCTTTTGACTAAAAGCTTCAGTGTGCAGGCCTGCACTGCAAATACATTATAATATAGGTAATTTCTTTTCTATTCATTTTCAAGCACTTATTTCATTTACACAATCTCAAGGCCAACAAATCTTGGCATTAAGGGTGATTTGATGTGTGATGCAGACAGCCTAATTAAGGAGAGAGTCTTTTATCAGCTCCTTTAAATTTTCTTTTCTCTTATCTATAATTTTTTTTTCTTTTGCATGGGCAGGTTCCAGGAAATGAACCCAGGTCTCCGGCATGACAAGTGAGAACTCTGCCTGCTGAGCCACCGTAGCCTGCCCTCTGATCTATGATGTTTTATACTGAGTTTATCTTTTTTTATTCATAAGGGCTTCATTCCCACTTGTCATGGCTGCATAAAGTGAGTAATGAAGACTTGGATATAGAAGGTGCATCTCATTTATCCTCAGTAGCAAAATTAATAAAGCAGCAGGAAAAAAAGCTCCCTGTGCTTGAATTTCTTTAGCTCATCCAGAGTTATCCAAAATACATTTTACCTGTGTCTTCCAGAACTGGGGCTCAGTTCTAAAATGTAGGAGACTGTGCCCAACCCCTGCCCAATCCATTCCTTGAACAGGCTTAGAATAGAGTGGCCAGGAACCCATTTTCACATTCATTCTCTTTCCACACACTTATTGAGCCCCTTATAGAGGGTAGGCTCAGGGATATAAAAAAAGAATGACAAGGTTAAAACCAAATGGTCCAAACTGCCACTGTCTGGCAAATGCCCAGTGAAAGAAAACTATCTTAGCTTGCTGAGTATAAAGAATAGTCTAGAAAAATCATCTGCTCCATCCTTTTGCCTGTGGAAAGATGACCCTCCCAACACAGCCTGCTATTAATCAAGGGGTGTCAAATGTCAATGATATCTTTGACCTGTAGACTTTATGTATGTGTCATGAAGTTGATCTAACTAAAGATGTAAAAGAGCCTCCAGCAGCACAATATGGATGGAGCCTTAGATGGAAAGTTAAAAATCCTAGGTTCAAGTTCCAAATTAGCCACTTTCCCCTTTCTGAGCTTCAGATTTCTTTTCTGTAGAATTAGGAGGTTTGGACTGGGCTTCCCATACCCTTTCACATTCTTAGGACTGTGTTACTGACAAAGCAACAGAAGTTTTGGCATTAGAGAAGGCAGGTTAAGAGTGAAGTTTCACAACTTGTAAGCAGGGTGATCGTCAATAAAGTATTGATTTGAGTCTTGACTTTTTTTTTTTTTCAAACTGTAAAGCAGGCTTAATGATAGTAGTTCTTCCAAAAAAGGCTGTTAGGATTAGTGAGGCCTGTGAGTTGCCTGGCAAGCAGTTGTCACTTCCTATACATGAACTACTAATGGTATTACTGTTATTACTATTAGAAGTCAGGCTTTGGTCTATGACTCAGCTCTCAGGTGGTACCCATTATTCAGAGCTTGAGGTGTGGCCCCCCGAGTATCCCATCATGTAGCTCAAGTGGAGTGAGATGCCTTATTTGGCAAAACTCTTGTGATGCTTTGATGTGCTTTTTCCCATCACCTTATCCAACTCTGTCCTATCCTAATTAGCTCATTTACATTCATGTCACTAAACTTAGCACTAGGGTGGGATTTCAAGTGATTTTTCCTTTCTCCTCACTATATTTTAAATTTTTATACTATAGAAAAGTGTAATAAAAAACATACTTATTATCTCATTGAACACAGCTTTATAGAGCAACTATGTGAGTCCAGCCCTGCAATCTTCTCCCATGAATACAAGATTGCTTGATGTCTGCAGCCATCATTTGGCACCTACATTCACTGTACTGTGAGTTATCTTTTCATGTGTGTCCTCACCTAGATTATAAGTAATCTGAGGAAAGAAACGTCTTCTCACTCAGACTTTTAAAAGCTTACTTACTGATGCCCCCTATGTACCAGCCTGTTACATAAATTATCTTACCTAATCCTCCCCATAATCTGATGAGGCAGATAAAGCTATCCCCATTTCAAAGATGAGCCTTCTGAGACTCAGTGCAGCTGAGCCAGAATCCAAATCTGCATCTGTCTGACTCCAAGATTAGTGTTCCCTCCTCTACACAACAGCCTTGCACAGTGCCAGCTCGAAATCCTCACCCATGCTGTACCAGCTCAACAGACTGGGGTTGACCCTTTTGCTCCTGTCCCAGAACCCTCCAGCCTGAGAAGAGTTTTCTGTGGCCTTGGTGCCCTCTGCTAGCACTGGATGACTTACTACCTGGTCAGGCCTTGGGTTCATTCTACTTGAAAGAGCAATGCACATGTCAAAAAAGAAGGCCCTTGACACTGAGGGGAGAGCTAGACCCTCTAATAGGGCTGCACTTCTTAAAGAAGGGTTTTATTCTTGGATGGGTCAAGAAAGGGGGGTTGAGATCTCTTGACCCAACAGCAGTAGGAGAAACATCAAAGTCTGGCATCCCACCACTCTGCTTCCTATTAACCTCTTCCCAGTCTGGACATGTGGGTCATGGGCATTCTCTGCTGTACTTTCCGGGTAATTTCATGTTCCAAGAACTTGTTTATGGAAAAAGGGAGAAAGAAGAGGATAAATGTAGATTTAAAGAGTTGTACATTACATAGAGTCTCTTTCCTCAAAAGACACCATTGAGACACTTTAAAGAATATTTATCACATTTCTATCATGCTCAGGATGCAGAGATGGATAAGATGCTGTTCTTGTCTTTGAAAAGTAGACATATAAACAGTTACAATACAACAAATGGAGTTATACAACTCTTATACAGCTGAGGACTTTTTCTATCATAGCAAAAATGGTTACTAGTGCTCAAAAGTAAGTGTAAAGAAGGCTCAAGTATCCTACAAACTAAAGAAAGAAAACAATTAGGGGTCAGACAGCTTCTCCAACCTTATTCCCAGCCCCTAGCACTTCCCCAGCTTGTATGAATTATCTTCCTCCCTTTTCCAATCTGTACAGGGAGGAACAAGACAGCAGCAGGACAGAAAGGGAATAATGTAGAGTAGCCTGCCCTCCCCACTCCAGTGTGACAAGGATATATGAGCCAGCTGCCACCCTCTTCCTACTTTCTCATTTACCCTTCAAAGGCCTTATCTGCAACTTTAAAAAGTGAACATCAGCCAGTCTGACAATCCCTTAATCAATCATCTGGCTTTGAGTTAATCAAGGATACCCTGGAGCTATGCTGGTCAATATGGAAGCCACTAACCACAGGTGGCTATTGAGAATTTGAAAAGTGGCTAGTCCAAATTGAAATGAACTGCATCAAAAATACACCTGATTTTGAAGACTTAGTTTGAAAAATAAAATGTAAAATATCTCATTAATATTTTTATATCAATTACATGTTGATAATTCTTTGGATATATTGGGTTAAATAAAATATATTACTAAAATAAACTTCACTTGACCTACTTTTTTTAATGTGGCACCATTATATTTCTAAGGACTGTACTCCCTTGAGTTTAAAAATCAGAGCAAGGAAACCCAACCCAGCAAAGTTTTACCACCAAATAGGACCACAAGGGGGCAATGCTGCAGAGAGAAACCTCTAAGGGCATGGCTTTAGCAGGAAGCAAGCTGGCTCCTGCAATTGAAATGGCACAGATAAATTGGCACAAGCCAATTCAAGTGGTCAGAACATATGTTATCTAACGGTATCTTGTAAGGACGATTTTAAACTGCCTATTCTAGAATTAAATAATTTATCCAGAGCAGGAGCCCAAAAGCTCCTGAATTACAATGCTGAAGATTCAAATTTCAAGGAAGTGGTAAGCTTCACTATCATAGCTAGGAAATGAAAAGAGACCCTGAACTCAAGCCCAGAGGAGCCTACCATCTGCCTCCCATATATGAAGGTAGATGTTAGGTCTCAAAAAAGAATTCTAAGAGGAAAAATAACTCTTAATGCAGAGCCCCCCCAGTCCCCATCCTCAGCATCCTTGGCAGGTCCAAGGATTCAGATGTAAACCTATTACAAACCCCCATCCAATCAGGAAACATCACACCACCTAGTGGGCACCCTCCTCTCCCAGCATCACTGTCCCTTTAAAACACAACTCCCAGAACAAAGAATTGGAGGCATTTTCTCTTTCTTCCTGCTGGTTCCCCAAGCAGGAGCCAATTTTAGGCTCCTACCTACTTTCTCCCTTTTGGTCTCCCACCTACTTCCTCTCTGCTTTATCCCCTCAATAAATCTGTTCATCTTTAACTCTATGTCTTGGGTGGAATACTTAATGATTCCATACCTAACATCTGGTGCCAAAACCTGGGACATATATCAGACTGAGGTTTGAGTTTCCTGCCCCTTAGGGCTACGGGAGCAGCCTTCCAGTTGACTCAATCCCCTGAACCAGCACAGTTATTCAGGTTTCCATGTGCTTAAAGGCTTCAGTCCACCAGCTGAGACCATCTTGATGTGACACTAACTCACCTCCATGGCATTCAAACATCTACAACTAATTTGGCCCTAGGTAAGTGATGCCTTTCTGCCCAGATCCTCCCCTCAAGCATTCTGTTAGTGTACTGGCAACATTTTGGCCTGCGTCAGTGTACCTGGCTTAAAAATCTGAGCTCAGTCAAAATTCTCTGGCTCCAAGAGCATTATTCCCCATGCAGTAGTCAAAGTAGCTTGGGGATGCCCTGTGCGAAAGACCGCAGGCACTCTCCTTTGTTGTTGTGACTGGATCATGGATCTGGACAGTTAGTCTCAATTAAAGCTATACCTGCCCATAAGCCTCGAAAGGAATCAGTTACCATAAGCTTCTAATGGAGCAATAACTCATAAGCCTCCAATGAGCAGAATTCCATGAGCCTCCCATGAGCAATGCCCCAATACATATCAGCCTCACATACCCAAAGACATCATAAGCCTCCAAGGGAGCAGTAACTCATAAGTTTCCCACAAGCAAAATTCCATAAGCCTCCCACAAGCAAACCTCCATAAGCCTTCCCCAACACCCTTTAGAACAACAAAAACATTAGCCTTCATAAAAAAATCTTAGCTTTCTACCCCTCTAATCACTTCTAAATTAATGTAATAAGTGTTTCATCTCTGTTCAATTGTTAACTTATATTTTCGTTGATGCCAGTTGTTAACTAATGTGTTCAGTCCAATGATTGATTAGAACGTTCCTGTATTTGTATGAGTCAAATAACTGGTTACTAATTACAAAAGTTCTTTTACAAAGAGAAACATTGGGCTGTATTAAAATTTAAAAAATTTTTATTATGTCTATAAAAAAGGTTTTATTTCTGTAATATAATCTGGTCTCACTATAATTTATAATAAAAATACTACCATTATAATTAAAGTTAAAAATATTACAATTAAGAGCATTCTGCAAAAATAAATGTAAAATAAAATAACATTCAATCCTTTATTTGTCTTTCTCAAAAGTATTTCCATGTTTGTTTTTCTTTTAAAGTAATAAATTTCTTATTTATATCTGTATACATTTTCAATGCATAGTCTCACACCTCTAAATAATAAAAGCAATTAATAAAAAGAAATTCTTAACGAGATCTATTTAAACTGCTTAAACTTTAGTCTTACAATGAGTATAATCAAAGGGGGGCATTAAAAGCTGCCCAAGTACATTCTCAAAATTCCTCTTAAAGTAGCCTAAAGGCTGCATAAACCAAGCAATGTTTCTGGTAATAATAACACTTATATAAAATATAATAAAATTAAAAATAATCTAATGCTTCAAAAATTCTATATTGTTTCAAACATACATTAATTAAAGCATTTTAAGTATTTAACATTATTCTAATAAATTTATTTTTGATGGTAATTGTATATGGTAAAATATTTTTTTAATTTTGTACCCAATTCTTTTAATTAAAAAAATTATTGTAGCAATATACGCAACTCAGTTGCCAATTTTAACCACTTTCAAGTATACAATTCAGTAGTATTTCAGTAGTATTAATTTCATTCATAATATACTTCCATCACCAATATCCATTTTCCCAATTTTTTCAACACTGCAGGAACCTTAGAGCCATTAAGCAAAAACCTCCCCCACCTCTGCCTGCCTCCTCCCCACAGCTCTTGAAAACCATCTATTGTCTGTCTCTATACAATTTACTTCTTATAGCTATTTTATATAAGCAAGATTATACAATATTTGTCTTTTTGTGTCTGGGTTTTGCCACTCATCCATGCATCAGGACTTCAGTTCTTTTTACAGCTGAATAATATTCCAGTGTATGTATATGCCACATGTTTTAATCCATTCATCATTTGATGGACACTTGGGTTCTTTCTACCTTTTGGCAATTATGAATGACTCTACTATATAAACTTTAGTGTACAAATATCTGCTGGAGTCCCTGTTTTCAATTCTTTTAATTTTAGTAAGTTATCCTAAACCATTTCTGGGGCTCATGCCATGATGAAACTGACAATAGCATTTTTTACGTGAATGAGAACTACATTTTCATCAGCAAAGCATACATCTCTTGCCCCAAGTAGCAGAGCAAGGCAGAGAGCTATGTGGACCTTCATTGCCTGACTTTCATTTATGGTAGACCCTCATCAGGACTGGGGCCTGGGTGCCACAAGTGAAGTGCCTACAGCATAGCATTTAAGGAATCACTCTGTATGTGGCAAAATATAGGCTTAAAATAATAACTTAAGTGTAAAGGCTATAAAAGATGTGTTTTTATTAAAAGAAAAAAGAGAGCAGTTTTGCCTTAAAACAAAATAAATGGCTATTAAAAAAATGAGGAAAATGTAAGACAAAGCCTGAATAAATATAGTAAGTTGTCGATGGTTTATGAAGAAAAAAATTATGGTCAAAACTTAAAAAAAATGTAATGAGTCTATCCACAACATTAAAAAAATCTTTATTATTAAATTATATACTGATGCAAGACAAAAATTTAGTTTTCTCTCTGTTAAAATAATAAAATTTTCTTAAACTGTTAGTCTATTCTAGTAAAAAAGTTGAAAAAATCTTTTCTAAATAATCAATGTAAAAAGCAAAAAGCCTGTGTTTTATCAAAATAGCTACTTATTCTTTATGTTAACTGTATCACATCCTCAACTGTGTAAGAAAAATGAATTATCTCATTGTTAAAAAGGCTGAGGTTTTCTCCTAAGCTTTAGTTATCAAATATTGTTTCAAACCTAATAACTTTTAACATTTTGCTTCCTCAAAGTCAAACTCTAAAAAATATCTTTTTATTCCAAACAGTTGTAAAATATTTGTTCTTTAACTTTATAAAAATAAAATGCTAGAAAAGTTCATTTAATATATTTTAAGTTGCATAAAAATGTTTAAAGAAAGGTTATAAAAAGTAAAACATTTTCTAATCTTCTGTCAGTAATTAATCTTTTTACATATTAAACAACAGTACAATAATTTATTTAACCAAATCTTCTCAGTTTTACTTACAGAAATAAAATAACAAAACAGCATCAAAAGCACCCTGTGGCCCAGTAAATTAGTAATTTCCTCCTCAAAAAACAAAAGTTTAAAAACAGTCATGACAAAAGGGCAGTAGTCAACCAGCAAAATTAAAGGTAGTGCCAAACCCTAGTGCAGAAAAAGGAGGTCTGTAGCAGCATGACCAGCCAGCAAAATTCTGAAAACATTCTTCTACTGCAGCTCCTGTTGTAACAAAAACATCACTATCAACCTGGTCCAACAGAAAATGACAAAAAACTCCAACTATACCCTGCTTGACTCAAAGCAATCCCCCTCCCCCACAACTACACCCTTTTGTCTGCAGGAAGTAGTCAATGAAAAAACATACTGCCTTATTCCTTCAAAAATTGCTTTAAGCTAAGCTAAGGCACTAACCCAAACCCAACACCAGCTTCATTCAGTTTTATTAAAAATAAAAGGCAGGAATGTCTCAAAAAAAGAATTCTAAGACCAAAAGGAAGTCTTAGTGCAGAGCCTCCCTTCAGCCCCCCTCCACAGCATCCTTGGCAGGTCCAAGGATTCAGATGTAAACCTATTTATGACAAGCCTCCATCCAATCAGGAAACAACACACCACCTAGTGGGTACCCTCCCCTCCCAGAGTGACTGTCCCTTTAAAACACAACTCTCAGAACAAAGAATTGCAGCCATTTTCTCTTTCTTCCTGCTGGCTCCCCAGGCAGGAGCCAATTTTAGGCTCCTATCTGCTTTCTCCCTTTTGCTCCCCCACTGCTTCCTCCCTGCTTTATTCCCTCAATAAATCTGTTAAACTTTAACTCGATGTCTTGTGTGGAATCCTTAAGGACTCTGAGCCTAACAGGTGGCTGTAACAGCTCGAGGTGAGATGGTTGGAGGAAAAGGAAAGCAAGGAGTGATGTGAGGAAGAACTGAAATATCAGGAATAAGTAGAGATTTTTAGGGGATTGGAAAGCCTGTGGAAACACTCTCAGTTTCACCAAAATGCCACCTGTCTTAGTGTAACCTGGCACCATCATTCAAAGAGCAATCTGTAAATATTTATCAAAAATTATCTTTTGATATGTCATTAAAAGATATGTCATCTTTTGAACCAGTAATCCCATTTCTAGAAACTGATCATAAGGAAATTTTTAAGCTACACAAATATTTAGCTACACAGATGTTGACCTAGCATTTGTAATAGCCAAAAAAAGAAAAGAAAAGAAAAGAAAGCAATAAGTGACCTAACTACATACTACATTAATTACGAGTTGGTTAAATAAATTAAGGTGTGGCTTTATTATGGAATATTTTGCATATATTAGAAAGGATACAATTAATTTGGAAAGATATCTATACTAAAATGTGTGAAAAAAGGCCAGCTACAGAAGTTTATGTTTGGTGAGTATGTCCATTTTGCTTTAGAAAACAAAAATAGTATAAGTATACATGTGCAAAGACTATCATCTGAAAGGACAGTCATCTCTGAAAATGGGACCATGGGTGATTTCCCTTCTTATTTTTACAGCTGTTTTTTTTTATATTTTTAAGAGTTATTTTTAAATAGCCCTACCCAGTCTTCTTTATCAGTTAGGATTCAAGTGCCACTTTCTTCACCCAAATTTTCCTGAGGTCTCTTACCCTGTGATAAGTACCAATGTCCTTGCCTCTGACACTTTACCAATCAGTGCCCAGCTTGAGGTTTTAACTTTACTCCATCTCACACGTTATTCCTTTGTGTATATGTCTTACCCTCTACAAGCCTGTGGGCCCATCATGGCAGTTCTGTGTCTCTTTTCCGTATGTTCCCCCACAACCTCTGATCAGAATCCAAAGAATAAAAATCACTGAGAGTCAGATGTGGCCTCTCTCTCTCTAAGCCCAACTCTGCAAGTGAAATCATTGCCCTCCCCCCTACATGGGACATGGCATCCAGGGGTGAAAGTCTCCCTGGCAGTGTGGGAGATGACTCCCAGGGATGAGCCTGGCCCTGGCACTACAGGATCAACAATGCCATCCTGACAAAAGGGGGAAAAGAAGTGTAACAAATAAGGTATCAGTGGCTGAGAGAGCTCAAATAGAGTCCAGAGGCTACTCTAGAGGTCACTCTTAGGCAGCTTCAGTTAGACAGTGCTACCTATCAAAACTTGCCAACCCCCAACCAAAACTATTCCAGCCAATCCTAAAGAACACCTAGGGCAATATATAAGATTCTCCAAAGGTTCTATGCACTAGGGTAATTTTCTGAAACCTACAACCTCCAGATGGGTCCCTGGACCAGATAAGCCCTGAAACCTTAGAGCTTAGCCTCTACCCCATGTTATTGACAGTGCCTTCCAAGATGAAAAAGAAGGGCCATAGCACAAGTACCCCTCAAGCATGGGTTATAAAGATCAAAGGTGATGGTGGAGTTATACAGAAAAGTTAGGATTTAACAATTGAACAGGATTGTTGAATCATTAAAATTTATATTTCTTTTAGTCTCCAGTATCTTAGAGCAGCTAGAAGTAAAACCTAAAATTGTGAAATTGTAACCATATCAAACTCTGAAATCTGTTCAACAGCTAATTATTGTGCTATGCTTGGAAATTTATTGCTTTTTTTGTATATATGTTATTTTTCAAAAAAAAAAAAGAAAAGTCAATTGTGATGATAAAAAAAAATTTATTCCTTCTAGCCTCCTATGTTCTGAAGCAGCTAGAAGGAAAAATCTGAGATGATGGCATGGTAGCACATGACAAACTCTGGGATCTGTCCTCTAACTACTTGTTGAAAACTTTGAAAACTATTGCTTTTTTCTTTCTTTGCTTTGTATATATGTTATACCAGACAATGAAAAAAGTTAAAAAAAAAAAATCACTGAGACAAAGTGACAGGCCAGGGACTGAAGATAAGGAGGCCTGGTTGTCAACCCTGTCCCGGGTGGGCAGTCACTGGGGAGGCACTAAGGGTATCATAGACTGGACGGAAATCCACCGGTTACAAGCGCAGAAGTTGTGTCAATCAATTTTTATATGATCAACTTCGATCCTCCGGAGCTGCGGTCCCAGCCCGTGTACCTCTCCTGTCACAGGACAGAGGAGCGCCTAAGGTCTGTGGGGGAGAAGTACGCATGGCGCTGAGTGATCGCGGGTGGCCAGCAGAACGGAGGAGACATTGGAGCCGCACTTGAGGACACGTGAGAAGCGCAGGCCTCTTCTGCTTGTCCTGAGGTTGAGGCTGAAGCGGAACAAAGGGCATGTGACTGTGGGGCCTGCTCTGGGGCTGCAGGGTGGGGCCGTGACCCAGGAGTAAATTCTCTGCGGGGCACCTTGCACACTCCCTCCCTGAGCGAGGTTCTGGGGTTCAGATGTGAGGCATACAGCTACGGTGTCATATTTTCAGGAGTTTTAGGAAATGGGTTGAGTTTTGGAAAGGATGTACAGGTGTGCGAAGTGGAATCCTGCAGTGTAAGCATAAGCAGACACACATGTCTCCTTCCATGCCTAACCAGTTACCTGGTGCTTAAGGAGATGAGCCCTCCCTTAATTTTTTCAAATGAATGGTACCTTTGTGAGATTCAAAATTGGAAAAGTATAAGAAGGCATACAGGGAAATATACTTCCCTCCCACCACTATACTCCAGCCTTCCAATTCCCTTCCAGGAAAACTTGTGTTACTTAGAATTTTTCAAGAGTTGCTCTAAGTCAGTTAGTACATTAAAGCTTGCATTTTCAACAAGGAGAAATAACCCAGAGTATTACAATGTTTGTGACCCTCCAAAGCTAAATTATATGTGACAGTCTTTTTGTTGTTGTTAGTGAGAATTAATTTAATTATTTAAGTTAATTGGTTTTAATTTAATTTTTCTGGAGGCATGGAGGGATGATAATGGAAAAAAAAATAGTTGAGAAACACTGATTTAAAGCACTTACAAAGCCTGGCAGGGAGAAAGCCATTATGTGTTATGGTAATTTAAGCTCATGTTCTCGCATGGCATCCTTCATCCCTCCTCTGTTCCTGGAACTAGAATGAAGAATCCATCGGTTGTTGGCATCCTGTGCACAGATTCACAAGAACTTAATCTGGGCTGTAAGTATCTTACACCAGACTTTGAATGTGTTACAAATATCTGATGTTGACTTGGAGCCTAGTGTATTAGTGCTATTCTCTAGCTTTTACTTCCTGTTGTCCTGCCAGTTTGAATTGGTATTTAAGAAAGTAGGACATTCCCTGCAGTTCTAACATAAAAGATTTGGCTTACTACTCATTTTATATTGAGTCTAAAAGGGACTTCAGGTAATGAGAGAAGTAACTTTATTGGATGTATGCCATATGCTAGGATTATGTTAGCCTTTGTATATATTTTCTCTAGTTTTTACAATAACATTGACAGAGGAGTGGTGCTATTTTTTTAGTCTAACATACACTTAATAAGTGAGTAAGCAGTAAAATGTACTCTGTTTTAAGTGTACAGCAGATTCAGAGCAAGACACATCTGGGTTCAACCTCATCCTCTTCCATTTGTTAGATGTGTGAACTTGGACCAAAACAATCTTTCTGGGCCTCAGTTTCCTCAGAGTTGTTTAATAATTATACCAATAATAGAATTATATTTATTGAACTCTTGCTATATGCCAGGCAGCATTGTTAGTGCTTTACATATATTAATTCATTTTGTCTTCATAAAATCCTGTGAGGAAGATAAACTTTTTCCTAGTTCCCTTGAGGTAAATAAGTCAAATAGCTTGCCCAAGTTCATATAGCTAGCAAGTGATTGAGCTAGGACTTGAATCTTGCTCCAAAACCTCTTAATCACAACACTATAAAATTATATCATATGTGTAAAACACTCAGCACAGAATCTAGATATGATGCTCAATAAACAGTCACAATTGCACATGAGGAAATAAATCCAGAAAGATAAATAACCAGAGCATTTAGTTAATGTCAGAACTTGTAAATCCGGGTCTCCTTATTTTTAACACAGGACTTTTGAAAACTAAATTTTTGCTACAAGTGTAGCTGAAATGGGCAATACTTGTAACAGTAATGTTCTTCACAGATTAGTCAGTTAGAAAAGAAAAGGCAGATTTTTCTAAAGTGCTTGCCAGGCTCACTAATGGAAAGGCTGGAATTGAAGTGTGGAAATTTGAAACTAAATGAGTTCCTTCAAGAAACCTTTAAGGCCCTAAAGTCTGCCCTGTGGCCAGTTAATAGTAAACAGCGATAGTAAATCTGTGAATGGTGCCATAGTGGCACATCTATTATGTGACTTAGTTGCAAGCATAATTAGGCATATGTTACCTCTGTTAATGGAAATATATTTTAAAGCAACCTTAGTAATTACATTTTGTCCTGGGAACTCTAAATTAGTTACCCTGCAGGCTAATACAAACATTAATAAAAAGGTAGTTCTTATGACATTTGAAAACAGCCAGCTTATTCTTGCCAAATTGATTGTTCGCTTCATATTCACATGTGCTGCCAAGGTGGTCTTATGGTTGAACTCCCGAGTAGACTTATATCCTTTGAGGTTGAGCTCAGTAAGAGGAAATCACATTTCCCAGGAGAAATTAATTAATTAGTATCAACAAATCTTTTGCCCTTATTGACGATGTTAGGTCGGGGGAACAGGGAAGGGCACTGCAACTGGAGCTGCGGAGGCGGTGTTGCTCCTCCTAACATGTCTTCCGGAACTGCCGCTTTCGGACACCTGACTTCTGGAGAACCGCCCCTTCTGGATGTCACCTGACCCGCTTGCTTAAAAACTGCCCATGCCATCACCCTGGCGCTGATTCACCTCCCTCCATCTTGGATTTGGTGAGCTCAGCCCGGGACCGCAGAAATAAACCTGCCAACTTTAAATTTCCTGGCCTACTGTTCTTCTTTCTCACCCTTTCACCTCCTAAACCTTTCATCTTGGTGCCGAAACCTGGGAGCAGAGCGCGGGTGCCGCCTGCCTGGCCAGGGGTGCCCCAGCTTCCTCTCTCCTCCTTTCTCCACAAAGCCAGCAACAAGGGATCCTTTGGCTCACTGCTACATCCACCACAGATTGGGTAAGTCCCTTTCCTCCTAGCCCTGCTGCCGGGTCTCACCGTTCCGAGACAGTCTATCCATTAATTATTCTTGAAAATCGTGAATTCATGTCAGGTTCTCTTCCAAGGGCTGAGGTGAACAGGGACGCCTGCAAGCCTCACTCCCTTTCTTGGGACTCAAGAAGTTGTGGGGATGCCCCACTCTTCGCTTCCCTCCCAAATTCAGGTCCAGGACCTGAAAGGGCCTCAAACCAGGGTGAGAAGTCCCCTGGGGAGTAAACTTCCATAAGCTGAGGGAGATTACTCAAGGTCCTGAAGAAAATCCTGCTGCTTTTCTAAACTGGTTCACAGAAGCCCTCTCCCAATATACCCTCTTAGACCCTGACTCAGAGGCTGGTAAAACCATTTTAGCCACACATTTTATATCCCAGTCAGCCCCAGATACTAGGTGCAAGCTTAGAAAAATTGAGGACGGTTCTCAGGCCCCTATTCATGATCTGATAAACACAGCCTTTAAAATTCTTAATACTCATGATGAGTTGCAGAGGGCAGAAAAGGAATCCCGGGACTGCTGAAGGGCGAATTTACAAACCCAATCCCTGATTGCGGCCCTGCGGCCCACTTCAACTGACAAGATGCTGGCTACGACTAATCCACCACCAGGAAAGTGCTTCAAATGTGGCCTCAATGGACACTGGTCCTGCCAGTGCCCCAATCCTCGACCACCCAAGGGACCATGCTCTCTCTGCGGGAAAAAGGGACATTGGAAAAGTGACTGCCCCTCGGCGCCCAGCTGTGGAGGGGCCGTCCTTCCAACCACTGACCCACTGCTGGCAGTCCTGGGTCTGGCCACCGACAATTGATGATGCCTGGCCTCAGCAACCCCGATCACCCTCGTCAAGCCCAGGGTAACAATCAAGGTAGTGGGTAAGTCCCCTCCTACTCAGGTCAAATCCTTCCTTCCCAGGTCATGGTTATGGGCATAGACGGCCGTCCTTTGTGCCCTTAACTACTGGACCACTTACATGTTTAATAGAAGGCTACCCCATTGCACACTCTTTCTTGGTGATGCCTTCTTGCCCCAGCCCACTAATGGGGCGGGATCTTCTCACCAAGTTAGGGGCCTCATGTCACTGGATATAAAAACCCCAAACAACTTTACTACTACCCTTAATGTGTGGCCTCCACCTCCACTCAGGGTTCCACCCCTCCTGCTCTTCCCCTACCACCTCACCTAGTAAACCCGGAAGTATGGAATACCTCAACTCCCCAAATAGCTTCCCATCATAAACCAGTTCTTATCCAACTAAAAGATCCATCCTCATTCCTGTGTAGGCTGCAGTTTCCTTTATCCATAACCCATCAGAAAGGACCCCAACCCATCATTAATCAGCTCAAGGGAAAGGGACTCCTCATACCCACTAACTCGCTTTATAACACTCCCATCTTGCCTGTCAAGAAACCTGATGGTTCTTACCGTTTAGTCCAAGACTTCTGACTGATCAATGAGGCTGTCATCCCCATCCACCCAGTAGTTCCCAATCCATATACTCTTCTCTCACACATACCTCCTCACACTACTCATTATTCTGTCCTGGACCTTAAAGATACCTTCTTCACAATCCCTCTAGACCTTGCCTGTTACAATTTATTTGCCTTTACCTGGGAAGACCCAGACTCTTCAGCAGCCCAACAATTTACATGGACGGTATTGCCTCAGGGGTTTCGCGACAGCCCCCATATCTTTGGCCAGGCTCTAGCCAGGGACCTAATAGAGTGTATTCTAACTCCCAGTGTCATTCTCCAATATGTAGATGATCTGTTAATTTGCAGCCCTTCTGAAAAAACTTCCACAAAGGCTACAGCCACCCTGTTAAATTTTTTAGCTGACAAAGGATATCGAGTCTCCCCCACCAAAACTCAACTTTCCTCCTCCACTGATAACTACCTGGAGCTCTGCCTCACTCCTACATCCCGACATCTAACAGTAGACAGACAGCAAGCCCTCCGAGAGCTCCAACCTCCAGAAAATGCTGAACAAATTTTATCCTTCCTAGGTTTTGTGGGGTTCTTCCAACACTGGATCCCTGGCTTTTCCCTTCTAGCGAAGCCTCTTTATGAGGCAACTCCGTGGGACCCCTAGATGACCCCTCTACTGTAGCCAAAACTTTCTCCATTCTCTGTGATGCCTTACTTCAATCACCTCCACTTGTTCTTCCAAATCCTAACAAACCCTTCTTCCTTTTCACCAATGAAAAGCAAGAAGTAGTGGTGGGAGTCTTAACCCAACCTCTGGGACCAACTTATAATCCAGTAGCCTATCTCTCTAAACAGATGGACCCCACTGCCCATGGATGGCTTCCCTGTCTCTGAGTGCTGGCTGCAGCTGCTACCCTAATGTGTGAAGCTCTTAAACTTCCTCTGGATAGGCCTCTCCAAGTTCTGTCAACACATCATCTACAAGACCTCTTATCCCATAAATCTCTCTCTCTGCTCACTCCTTCCCATCTCCAGGAATTTCATTTGCTCTTCCTAAAAAACTCAGACGTCACACTCTCTGTCTCACCAGCCTCTCTTACATGGCTCCAAATCCTCCAACAAACCTTACTTTTCCTCAACCAAACACAAATACTCCCTAAAATAACCCACTATTTCCTCTGTGCATCATTAAATAGGCCACTATTGGCAGCTGCCCCTATAAATCTAACCCAAATACATAATCATAGCCCTGATTCCTGCCATACCACTCTAAAGAACATCTCCCTATGGGAACCAGAGCCTGAAAACCTTCCCTACCCCCTTAAAAGCTGCTACCTCACACACACAACTGTAAATCAGACACAACTTCATAATAGATACCAAACTAATGTCACTATCCACAACACAACCTATGCCCCCAAAGGACAATACTTCTGGTGTTATGGAACTCTTACCAAGTGCCTTAACTCCACTGCCCCAGGACCATGCTTCCTGGTAACTATTTTTCCTCAATTAACCCTCTATGGGGAGTCCAAACTAACTTGGCTACTGCCCTCTCCTTGCTCCAAAAGGACTGCCTTTCTTCCCATCCTGGCAGGCATCAGCCTAACTGCCTCAGTCGCAGCCTCAGCTGCAACGGGAGGGGTGCTGGGACATGGTATTTTAACCTCTCAAAACTTTGAGACTTGACTGCAGGGAGCCCTGGAATCAACATCAGAATCCCTTTCCTCTCCACAACGTCAACTTATCTCACTAGCCCAGGTAACTCTTCAAAATCGATGGGCTGTAGACCTGCTAACGGCTGAAAAAGGAGGAACGTGCATATTCCTCCAAGAATAATGCTGCTATTATGTCAACGAGTCAGGTCTGATGGAACAAAATATTCAAACCTTGAACAAACTAAAAGAGGACCTCTACCACAGAAAACAAGGAACCAACCCTGCCTTAGTCTGGTTTTCTTCCCTCCTGGTGACATGGCTCCTCCCACTACTAGGACCAGTTTCCAGGAGGCACCTATCCATTGCTCTTTTGTGCATACCCTCCCCCAAATAAGCACAAGTGCTTGTAATGCTGAGAACCACACCTAAAATGTGAGCTATTGTATCTCCCGACTTCAGGCTGCACCAAAAGCAGTATAATGAGGGCCATCAGCAGTTTCTGTTGAAACTGAGTTCATAACACTAGGATTTTGAGGTGATTGGATCTTGAAGCCTGAAGATTCCAAAAATGTGTGTGCGTGAAATACTCTCTTGGAACTCTAGATGCCAAGGCTAGGAAGTTCTACATAAAACCCCTTTCTGGTAAGCAGCCCTTACAGGAACCCATTTCATTTTTGTATTTTATACTTTTTGTAGTTCCCAAGTGTTTTGTTGTGTTCCTATATTGCCTTTACAAGTAGAAAAAATGATAGTTTTTTAATTGTGTCCTAAACCAAACAGTATTTTTAATGGTACAGTTTAATGTACAGTGTAAAGTTTAATCATACACTGACTTCCACTACTGACATTTTATTAAGTATCTTCTGCTTTGCCTTTCAGCAACATTATGATCCAGAAACATGATGGCATCACTGTGGCAGTGCACAAAATGGCCTCTTGACACATCATGTCAATTCTCCAGCTTTTCATAGGAACTTAATTCTCCCTATGTTAATTATCTTACAGAGCTATTAAACCTCCAGTAGTTAGGCCATTCATGTAATGTGCATTGGGCATTTTTCTATTTGTGTTAGAGTAAGCTGCTTTTTGACACTGTATGTATTGAACTATCAAAATATTGGTAAGAAAATATCGTTTTGAAGCAGCAGGCCCAGGTCACTTTGTATATAGAATTTTGTTATGTTCAGTACATCTGGTTGGGGGAAACCTTGGATCTTTTCTAGATTCTTTAAACTCTATCAACTGTTCTTTTTTTTCCATTAGCAAACTACAATTTTTAAAAAATGGTTCCTGTTCTAAATTATTAGCTTTACTTTCAGAAGATTCCCAAAATACCCCTATTCTTACAGAACTGTCCATGAATATATAAAACAAATCAAGCATAGTCATATCCCATAATATAGGCATGTCGGTCCAGAAAAAAATCCTTTACAATTTGAGAGCATAAATCAATATTATCTTCTCTTCAATCTCTATAGTTCTCAGTGAAATTGTGCACAGGCAGGCATGTGAGACTTTTTGATGATTTTGAATGCAGCTCTGTTCTTTGGCAATTTAATACTGGACAGTAAATTCCCAGTATATTCTCATTTGAAAATCATAAGTATCTCCAAATTATAGTGTGCTATGTGAGGCTACAGAGATTTTGAATAAGACATAGCTACAGCCCTTGAACTTGTACTCTAGTTACAGGGGTATGCATGCAGGTTGTCTTCGCCATGCTTAATACCTAACATATAGTATATGTTTATTTTATATACACATGACAAAATCCCATTTTAACAAAGGCCCCCTGCCTTGCAAGATTTTGTTATATTCAATGGAATTTCATTAAGGGAAACTCTTACCAATAATGCTATAAAACCCAGGATGGAAAGATCAGATGCAAGTTACATGGGGCATATGGAAACCAGGCCTAGTGGGAGATAGTTTATGAAAAGGACATGTGCTATGCACCATATCCTCTCTCTCTTTTCAAACTATAAGAAAGAAGAAGAACTATTTCCTCAGCTCAGCATGGCTGCTCCCACACCAGAGAACTCATTCTCTTAGAAACCAAGTCTTAGTCTTAATATTTTTCCAGGCTGGGTTGGGTGGAAGGTGGGAGACAGTGCTTTCTTTCTTATATTCTTCTGAAGTATAAGCATCTGAGTGAAATACAGAAGGTCCCTCCTCCAGATGGCTGGGTACCTAGGTGTCTTTCATGTCCCTCCTCCTGTTCCTAGCAAGAAACCTGCAAGGTAGACATGATAGCAATAAGTTCAAGGTCATTGGTGAGTCTGCCATTTTTCTCAGTCCCATCCATCATCTCTGCCCTTTTAGGGACCTGCCACAGCACTAGCTGAGAGTAATTGCCTAATTATAAGGCCATGCTATGTGCTTATAGAATGGAGTGGAGGGCTGTGGAGTGGGATAAGGATGTCTACTGGGAAGTTCTGGCTTTGGTTGCTGATACTGGCTTAACCCAAGGTCTTTCCACATAGGACCCAGCCCAGCAACCCAATGGCCCCAGAGCCAACTCCCCACCCCAGGTCTCCCTGGAAGTGCACAGTCACACATCAGACACTCAGAACAGTACTTCACATCTGTTTCCAAGGAGTTCATGTAGCATTTCAACATACTGTCTCCCTGCCCCATTGCCCTGGGAGCCCCTCATGTGACTCTCCTTCCCTCTGGCTTGAATGGAGTGGAGCTCTTTGCACCAGGCCACAGGAAAGTATGAGCTTGAATACCCCATATCTTCCATTTGGAATAAAAGTGTCTACCTCATTAACCAGCCATTTGATACATTTAAACTTCATACTGGGTTTGCTTTCCCTCAGCTGAAGTCTTATGTGCCAACCTGCTCTTGTCAGTCTTTGTAAGAAAAAGAAGAGTTTGGACCAGAGTCAAAGACCTGGATTTAAGCTCTGGTTCTGCCTCTTACTGACTGTGAGGCCTTGCACAGGTCTCTCCACCCTTGTGGAGATTAGGTGTCCTCATCTGTAAAAGGGGAATATTAACATTCCTCCTTTCTCAGGATCATTTGGCGTATAAGATAAATAATGGAAAAATCCTTCACTAGATTATTAAATGCAGTAAGAATGTAAGGTTCTTTTCTTTTTTTCTTGTTGTTCAGAAGGAGACCCAGAGCTGAACTGGGAAAGCATTGATGGCTTTGGTGGGTAGCATTTGACTCAGGAAGAAGGGAAAGCAGTGATGGAAGATGCCCCCTCTGAGGACTGAGCCATCCTCATCATCATGTGATGTGGCTAGATCTTGGCAGGTTTCTTGAAGTGGTTCAATTCCTTGGGACCTTATGAGCTGCAGAATCCAAGTCATGTCCAAGGCCTGGTGACTTGTGTTCTCTAGGTATGGGTCCTGGAAGCCTTCATTTTAACAAGCTGGTTGACACTTCCAGCTCTCCCATGTTAACTATCAGATTTGTCTGTCCTGGGGAGTGTGATTACACATAGGTTTACGTGAGTACATCCTAAAGTGTACACATGTCATGTTGTTTTGGTGAGTTGGGTCTGTCAGAAGAGATGTAGCTGAGTGAACCTGGGCCTGTCTATATGCTGACAGTATATAGCTTTGCATGTCTGTGGGATAAGAGTGTCTACTGAGAAGTTCTTGTTTTGCATTTGCCTGTCAGGGATGAGTGCTGGAATGGATACAACAGTCCCTGAGGAAAAGAAAGTCAGAAAAGTGGAAGCAACCACCCAGAACTTGGCCAAGGGGCCAAAGTTACTGATGTAAAGCATTTTTGTTAGCCTGCTTTTGACCACAAGAAATAGAAACCCCAAACTCAAAGTGGTCAAATATTGATCCAGTAATGTCAGCAAGGATACAGAGTCTTTTCATCTTTCTGCTTTGTCATCCTCAGTGTTGGCTTTTTCTTAAGGCTGGATCTTCCCCATAGTACCATGGGAATTAGTGCTACATGCTTCTTCATTTCATCCATCTGGAGAAAGAAACCACTCTCCCAACCACGGACTATAGATCCTTCCCTGTAGGCTGATTGGGCCAACTTAGTTTGTGACTGGATCAACAGCAATTATCAGAATAGGGTCAGTTTCCCCTGAGTCACATGGAGAAGGGATACATAACTGAACAAAACTGAGTTTCATTAGTAAGAAACATGGAGGGAATGGCTTCCTAGGGCAGTGTTTTTTAAACTGTGGGTTGAGATCAATGGATTGTGAAATTAATTGAGATTGTGTTCCACCAGCCAAATTCCTCCCACCACCTATTTTTGTAAATAAATCTTTAATGGAACACAGCCATGCCCTTTTGATTCCCATAGCCCATGCAGCTTTCCATGAACTTAATGGAACTATTCAATGGCAGAGTTGAATCGTTCCAACAGAGACCTTTGGTCCTCAAAGTTTAATATATTTGCTATCAGGCCCTTTACAGAAAAGGTTTGCTGCTTCCTGGTTTAGAGGGTTGCAAACAGCATTAAAACAGAAACAGATGCACTAAAATAGAAAACATTAACTTGCATTGTATGTAAAAAAGCTAACTATTATTTCATGAACCTTTTCTTTCAGTTTTATACAAGTATAGATTCATGCTTGTGGGTATAGGGTTATAATTTATTTCTTCCATTAGGTAATAGCCAAAAAAGTTTAAAAAACTGCTAGAGCAGTAGTTGTTTTGTTTTGTTTCACACAAAAATAGCTCTTTAACAGGACCTATTTGTAATAGTACTGATCTTTGGGCAAGATATGACCTATATACCTGAAAAGGTCAGGCCCTGAATATAGAGGGCTTGAGTAAAGAGGAGCAGTTGTGAAATAATCTTCAGATGGTGACCTGGAAGTGCTAGGTAAATGGGCAGAGGAAGAGAGGGAGTCCACAAAGAGAAAGTGGGACCAGGGAAAGTAAGACTAAGAAGGTAAGAAGGGAAACCTGCTGGGTGGGGAATCAGGAATCCTGGCTTTTGCTCCAGGTTCCATCACAACTCAGCGGAGCAGTTATCCCAGCCTCCTCTAAAGATGAAGGGCCTGTGCTGGTACACCCCTAACTCTGCCAGTTCTATTCTGTGATTTTCAGGGGGGTATTCCCTCCATTCTATGGAGGGTAAAACAAGAGCCAGAGGAGACCACCCACAGAGTAATTCAGAGGCAACAGGCCTGGCTCTGGCCCTCAAGGGTAGAAAGTCTCTGTTCTTAGGCCCAAGCTTCAACGTGCCCATGTAGACTGGACCAGATGGGTACTAGCTTGGAGTATTAGCCCTGGGTTTTCCTCTTCTGAGAACCCTACTCTTGCCCATGCAAAGAAGAAGACTTCTTCTCTCCCCACTGCTTCAGAGAAGCAAGTCTGACCCACCACAAGGAGGTTGGAGTATGATGATTGTCTCTAAAACCTCCCTGCCATTAGCAGGGCAGAATTAGGGCTGTTATAGTTCAGGGCTGTTTATGGCTGCTGCTGTGTCAAAGGCATTACTAGAGACCCCTAGGGAGAGTGGCTTTGGCATTTAAAGCGGACCCAATAAGTTAATGAAGCAGAGAGTTTTCTAGTGCTTGAGGGATCCCCTTACGGGAAGACAAAAACCCACCAGAAGGAATATCCAGAAGTTTATTTGAAATATCCAGTGCCAAAGGCACACCCTAGCCCTGTGCTTCATTTTAAAGAGACCTCATGACCAGGCAGGCAGAGGACTCTGAGTGTTCCTGGAGAGGAGGTGCCTGTAATACTAACTCAGACAAGGCTTCACCTCAGCAACAGTGGCTCTGTGACCTTGTCTACTACCCCACAGAGTTACTGTAAAGATCACATGAGATAACATGTGAGACAGTCCATATCTCATGTTGAAAATTACAATCAATTTTCCATTTTCTCAATTCTCATTTACATCTCAACTTTTGATAACTTGTATTCCAACTCCTACCCCTCTACTGTATATGTTCCCCATCTTAACCCCTAAATTCCGATGCTTATTTCCAGCCTTGCTTGCCACCAGTCTTTCATGGAGCCATTTCTACTTTTCTGCATCTACTCCACTTTAGCCTCCATTTTGGTTCTTTCCGCCATGAGATCATTCTTGTTTCACTAAATATGGTCTCCTGGGGTAATTCATCTCTTTCTATCTGTGGTTTATTGATTGCTCTGAGTTCCTAGAATACAGTGGGTTTGCTTTAGGGATGGGCTGAAGTGAAGGTTCCTAGACTCCCTTCAACTAGAGAAGCATCACTTTTATTTATCTTGCACATTCACTTATTCAGCAGATACTTCTTGAAGACGGTCTGTGTACCAGAAATTAAAATGGGCTTCTATGAATATTTGTTTCATCTTTTTTGGGGGAGGGGGAAGGGCTATATGGTCCAGGAATTTTGTTTCATTTTGAAGAAAGACTTTTGCAGGTTAAAAACAGAGCTGCCAGTAACTTTTAATAACTCCCAGATCTCCATTTCCAACCTTAATATCTCTTCCAACAATTTCTGCCTCTGTTGTATTTCTGTTTCTGTTGTTGCAATCAGCCTCCACCATGTTAGAGGTCCCTGGGTTGTCTTTGACAAATTCCTTGCTGCATCTCCTCACAACCAGTCTGTCCCCAGATCCAATTAATCTACCTGAGAAATATCCCCTGGATCCAGTTCCAGTTCTCCAGCCCTATTGCCCCTGTCTAGGTCAAACACTGTATCATTCCTTGCATGGATTATTGTGGCATCTTCCTGGTGGGACTCCTGGCCACCCAATTCCCCAGTTTTGAGTCTATCCTGTTACATACCCAACCCCCTCCCTGGGATCCTAGGCCGAAAACATAAATCTAATCTTATCACCTACCTGCTAAAAAACTGGCATCCCATTGGCTCACAATAATGTCCCCACTCCTTAGCGTGGCTTGTAAGACCTCTAGCCATCAGGTCAGGCCCAAACCACCCTCTCTTGCTTCATCTCTTGCCCCTGCTCCTACACCCTGCCTCCAGGTCCCCCAATGTACCAGGCCTTTGCTGACAAGTGCCCTGAGTACAGCTGTTTCTTCCATCAGGAACATCTTCCCTTCCTGCTCCACTTGGAAGAGTCCTCCTTGTCTTCCCATGTCTTTTCCAATGTGGTGCCTTCCCTGATTACTTCAAATAGAGTGAAAATGTCTTCCTTGGGCTCTCTTATCAATATTTACTTTGTCACTTACCCCTTACTGTTTTTAGGATCTGTTTATGTGTCTCTCTGGCTTCTCCATTCACTTTATCCTATTCACCATGTATCCCCTGCACTTAGAGCCCATATTTGCTAAATTGAGTATGTGAAAATCTAATCCAATATGAGCCTTCACATCCTGGAAGTCACTTAATATACTTTACCATCCAAGGAACATGTCCACTTCTATCTTTGTGGGACTGTGACCCTGCCCTTTGGAGGAGTCCTGAGGGAGAGCCCTCAGTACTTCTGGAGAATCTCTGCAGAGATATGGCTGAGTAGTGCTGGCTTTCACTCACTATCTGGAGGCATCAGAGGCTGGCTTGTAAACTTGTCTGGTGGTAGGTATGAACACATCTTGCCCTGGGACAGGAAAATGGATATTTTAGGGGATCATACTAGAGAGCAAGGTTAGCATTCTGAAAGCCTCTGGAATGGGCTAGATGCAGTGTTGTCATTTGCAAGTCAGGGCTTCTTCTAGGGCCAGGAGCAGCTGCCTCAGTGATTGGGCCTCTCCACGGTGCTGGGGTGGGGGCCTGCCTCCCCTTACTAGAGCTTTTTTTCAGATGTGGATGGCCTCAAGGCATCCAGTTTGGGCCTCTGGTCTGCTGTGGGGAAGGGCCATTTCCTGGCATCCAGTCTATTAGGTGATGGAGGATGGATGGGAGGAGAATGACCACAGGGCACCTGGTGGCAGTGACATAGCCTAATTGCAGAGTGATGGATTCAATTTCATAGAATTTTGGAAGGGAAACTCAAGAGCGATAGGGACAACAGGACCTGTTTTTCGGTCTGTGGAAATTGAGGTCTTTAAAGGACATTTCTGGAATAGGGGTTGTAAACTGGAAGTTCAAAACAGCTTGTGGATCAGGAGAGATGGTGTTGATTTTAGACAGAACTACAGATGATCAGCAGGGAGCAAATTGGGGGCTGGGCATGAGGAGACTAGGGCTATAGCCAGTGGCATGAGAGTTGTTAATGAGCCTGCAGAATCTTTGGGGTCATTACAAGCAGTGGGCAGTAGCAGAGGAATAGCCTCTGGGGACAGCTACAGACATCAGAAGCAGCTATCACCTGTGCAGTCTGCAGATGACAATTTCCTTCAGGAGCCAGAGAGCCTATTTCCTCCTCCTCCTCTGGAATCTCAGGTACAAAATTTGGATGATGGATCAATCACAGTCCTTGATTTGTGACACACTCTAATCATTGGCCCATGCACAGATTGCTTTATATTTATGCAGTTGTTTATTTTTAATAATAAAATAAGCTTCCATAAAAACTACCACTTAAAGCTAAAGCTATAGCCTTGACAAGGACTGACAGCTAATCAGAAAATGCCTATTGGGGATTGAATCACATTCCCCACAAAAGGCATGTATGTCCAGGTCCCAACTGGTGGTTCTCTGGGTATGAACCCATTTGTGAATAGGACCTCTGATGTTATTACCACTTAAAGTATGCCCAGACTGAATGAGGGTGGGCCTTAATCCTATATAGCTGAAGTCCTTATGAGCAAAGGAAACTGTACTCAGGAGAGAAGCCATGGGGAGCAGCCAGAAGCTGGAACTCACACATCCTGGAAGAACAAGGAGATGCTGCTGCTATATGCATTGATGCATGATAGAAAAGCCAAGGAACCCCAAAGATTGCTGGCCATCCAGAAGATACCATCCAGGCAAAACAGCAAACCTTCTAACCTCTGAATCTGTGAACCAAAAAATTTCCACTGTTTGAGTCAACCCATCATACAGTAATTGTTTCAGCAGCTGAGAAACTAAAACTAGTACACTTTGTCTCATTTCCTTAGTAATGCCTGTGTTCTTGGTGTGCACATCTCTGATCACCAAGGATGGTGAACATCTCTATACATGTTTATTGCCCACATGAGTGTCATTGTCTGTGAAGCATTCATGTATTTGTTCAAATTTCTAATTTTTTAATGTACATATGTGTTTTTCTTACTTATTTGTAGAAGCTATTTATATATTATTGATACAACCCTTTATCAGTTGTGGATATTATGAATATCTTCCCTCAGACTTGTCTTTTCACTTTCTTTAAGGTATCTTTTTTTTTGATGAAAGGTCTTAATAATGTCAATGGTCATCAATCTTTTCTTTTAAAGTTAATGCTTTTTGTATCTCACTTATGATATTCATTTGTATTTTTCCTATGTTTACAGTGTTGTTTTTGATATTTAAATAACCTGTCCATCTAGAGTTGATTTGTGTATATGGTGGTGAAATAATTTTATCCTTTTCCATATATAAACCATTTTGTTCAGCTGTATATGTTCATGGGTTACTTTTCTTTTCTATTCCATTAGTCAATTAATTTTTCTCTATGCCAATATCACATTGTCCTAATGACCAATAATTTTCCTGTGCTCTCTCTCTTTTTCTTCTTTAGAAGTGACCTCACTTTTCTTGGCTTTTATTCTTCCATATAAATTTTAGAATTTTTTTCAATTTACTTGAAATTCCATTGGAATCTTTATTGGAATCATGTTGATTATCTAGATTTTTTTCTGGGGGGGGCAGGTGTTCTATATTCCTAGCAGCTGGAAAGCAATATACCAGAAAAGGAACAGCTTTTAAAAAGGGAATTTAATAAGTTGCTAGTTTACAGTTCTAAGGATGAGAAAATATCCTTAGAAAATAAAATCGCAAATAAAGCGATTCTATAAAAATGTCCAAATTAAGGCACCAGCAAGAGGTTACCTTCGCTCAAGAAAGGCTGATGAAGTTCAGAGTTTTTCTCTCAACTGGAAAGGCATGTGGCAAACATGGCAACATCTTCTAGCTTCCTGTCCAGGCCTGTTGCTTCATGAAGCAACCTGAGGGGCATTCTCCTCCATCTCCAAAGGTTACTGAGTGGTGGAATCTGTAGTTCTCATGTCTGTGCTGCTCTCATCATTCTCAAGCTTTCTCCAAAATTTTTCCTCTTATTTTTTTTATATAGCTTTATTGAGATACACTCACATACCATACAAACTATCTGAAGTATACAATCATTGGCTCACAGTATCATCACATAGTTGTGCATACATCCCCATGATCAATTTTGGAACATTTTCATTACTCCAGAAAGGAAATAAAAATAAAAAATAAACCCAAATCCTCCCATGTCCCTTATCACTCCCCCACCCACCCATCCATGCACCCATTGACCTATAGTATTGGTTTGGTACATTTGTTAACTGTTAATGAAAGAATATGAAAATATTATTGTTAACCATAGTCCATAGTTTGCAATAGGTACATTTCCCCCCATGTATCCATCTAGTATTATTTTTTTTAACATATGTTCCCCCTATTATTTATTTGTTTTTAATCAGTAAAAAATTAATTTGTTTTTAATTAGTAAAATATATTTTACTAATCTGTCCATACCATAGATAAAAGGAGCATCAGACACAAGGTTCTCGCAATCACACAGTCACATTGTGAAAGCTACATCATTATACAATCATCTTCAAGAAACATGGCTACTGGAACATAGCTCTACAGTTTCAGGCACTTCCCTCTGGACTCTCCAATACACCTTAAATTAAAAAGAGGATATCTATATAATGCCTAAGAATAACCTCCAGGATAACCTCCTGGCTCTGTTTGAAATCTCTCAGCCACTGATATTTTAAGTTGTCTCATTTCTTCCCCCTTTTGGTCAAGAAGGTTTTCTCAATTCCTTGATGCTGAGTCCCAGCTCATTCTAGGATTTCTGTCCCACATTGCCAGGGAGTTTTGCACCCCTGGGAGTCGTGTCCCACAGAGAGGGGGAGGTCTGTGAATTTGCTTGCTGTGTTGACTGAGAGGGAGATAGGCCACATCTGAGCAACAAAAGAGGTTCTCTGGGGGTGACTCTTAGGCCTAATTTTAACTAAGCTTAGCCTGTCCTTTGTGGGGATAAATTTCATATAAACAAACCCCAAGATTGAGTTCTTGGCCTATTGATTTGGTTGTCCCCACTGCTTGCAAGAAGATCAGGCTTTCTCCAATTGGAGAAGTTGAATTTTCCCTCTTTCTTGTCATTCCCCCAAGGGGGTGGTGCAAATACTTCTTTATTCACTGTTCAATTCACTTTGGGATTTATCAGGACATCACACTGGACAAACCTACAAAATCTCATGCCCTATTCAAGGTTCCATATACTTATAGTGTCCAATTAACCTGTCCATATAAGTTATATTAGGAAATGAACTAGTCAAAATATAAATTTTGTACCAAATAAACATTTTTTGCTTTAGTCTCTTACAGAAGTTGAAGGTTTAAAATATGAATGCCCATCTATTTTCAACACCCTGCAATATTGACATCTCTTTGTTCTTCCTCATGTAAAAACATCTTTTAATTTGTACATTTATATTACTATCGTTGTACACTCCAAGCATTCCTAGATTTTACCATCTCAGTCTTTATCATCCATCTTTCCTTCTGATGTCATATGTGCCCCCAGCTGTAGGAGCCAAGGGTTAAACAAGACCTGTAAGTTTCATTGAGAGCAGCTGACCTCAGGATGGCAGCAGTAAACTGTGGAGATTGTTATGTAGAGCAGTCTGGGAGGAAGAGAATGTTTGTTTACCCCAAATGGTTATTTTAAGTAGGAAGGAAGAACACTGAAAGATAAGAACTTTGTTCCCTCAGGAAATGCATGCATGCCTTTTGTCACCCTGCAGTATTTAAGCAGGATCTGGATAA